>CAKNXH010058880.1:0-27985 GCA_932178445.1 Andricus quercusramuli
TAGTATGCAGACTTTATTTTCAAGATCTTATAATTTTGGAAGAATCTTCTAGTAATCTTCTAGTCTTTCAAAATCACGGAAGTATTATTTAGTCTAAAATAACATAGTCTACAAACTTTAGCTGAAATTGCTTAAAAAAAGAGATTTCTTAGTTATGTTTGATATCTCTTCAGCAACTTCATAAGACTTCAATTTCATCAGTAATATCATGGTAATTAAAGGAAATCTTCCTTCACAATTCTTTGAAGGACCTGGTGTTGAGGCCACTTCACGGATAAAAGTCAAGTACAGCGGTCAGTCATGAAATAAGATAGAAAAGAGATAGTCCACCTATATATGCAAAAAACTCAGAACACGTTAAAATTGTATGTGGTCAAAATAAAAAATCGTCCAAAAGGCAGCTATCATTGAACGATATCCAACACGCCTCTGCCTCTGCGACAAAGTGGTAGGACTATCCTTTTACATGCCGAATTTGTAAGGTGCATTCGATCTTTCGTCTGCACGCTGATGGTTGTGTTCAAATTTTCCAGGTCGGTGTCAGACCATTTAATGAGTCCTAAAGAAGAGGTGAGGAGTGGAGTCACGTAGGTTTTAACGGTTTTGATCTTGTTGGTCGAATTAAGGCTAGTTTTAATCATGGCTTTCTGGCGATTGACAAAGGCAGTCGTAAGGCTTTCTTTAACAGTAATGCGATAGGGTCTCATCAATTCTAGAATGCCTGGTTACTTAAATATAATCCTTCGTCATTGTTTTAATGAGCGCTTGATAGTTAAGCCACAACTCCAGGTTTGCCATTCACCATTTTAAGTGAAGTTATCTGCACTTGTCTAGTCCGAATTCCATATGGATGTCGTTTGACAACTGCAGGATGATGTCGATTAACTTCTGCAGTTTTTCACTTGAGCTGGCATACACTTTCAGATCATCCATATAAAGCAGGTGGGTAAGTTTGTATCCCATCCTGCCTTTCATTACGCTGTAACTATGGGACGTGTCTTTGAGGGTCTTCCCAAATGGGTTTAACGCTGAACAGAACTAGAGGATACTAAAGATGTCACTCTGGAAAATACCGGTCGTAATTCGCCAAAGTCTGGAGATTTCCAGTATGCCACGATCAAAATACTTGATTTCCGTACCCCAGAGGGTCATTCCGTGACTCAGAAATTGAATCACGCTTGGGCAAATCTTGTACGTCCGGAGAATCTCAAATAAGTAATCGTGGCCTACCCATGGAAAGGCTTGTTTATATTCAATGCATCACACTGTATCTGGAGATATCAAGTTGATATGCAAGAGAATGATTTAACAATATAACAGTCTAGTGTTTCTTCATAATGATACGGATTTTCGTATGAATTGAATTGAGCTGCAGCATTTTTGATATTTCAAGATTCACTGTGATGACATGTGCTGGTTGCGCCTTTATTTTTGGGCCTGTTTCACGACAACACTCAATTTTTACCAGGACCTTGCATCCCCGAGAGTTGCGACAACATCCCGTTTGCTTTTTTGTGAGGGTTTTGTTGGCTCCACAATGAGTTGTGCACCATGTCTGACATTCTACCCCTTTCGAAGTTGAGTTTTTGAGCTCGAATAATTTCCCGGTGAAACTGCTTTCAACCTCTTCTGGCGTGAAGCATTATTTGGTCTTGAGTTGACATTCTTTGGGCGGCCTTTCTAGACTGAACTCTCCTGGAATGTATCATCGGTAACGAATGCATTTTTATTATGCAACAAGTGATCAGATGAGAGAACTGTGCCTAATATGACATATTGTGGAGTCTATTTTTTTACCCCACCATTCACGGATTGGGTCACAGTTAAGTGTATGATGAGTGAAATCACAGTTCAAGGTGGAATCCAAACCACCAGAACCTTGATTAGAGTTAACAAATTTCCAGAAATACCGACTAAGGGATCAAACTTCGATCTACTCAGCTTTTATTGAAACAATTGTTACACTGAAGTATTTTGAAGTCACTAATGTCTCCTTAAGTAACTAGAATTCAGAAATATGTATCAACTTGTCAACCCCTCAATGGTTACAAGTATCAACTAGACCGATTTCGACTCTATATAAAGCAATTTTGCCAATCTTAGTAGAGTACGTACATTCCAGATTGAATGTCGATTTTACTTAAGGGGGTTTGTTCTAATAGACAGGGTATTGTCTTAGACTTTAATAAGATTCTCTTTGAATAGATTCGCCTGTTTCCAACTCCCACAGGTCTTCTTCCCTATTGCTGCCATAGAAATCCTCTCAACGTTGTTATACTGAATCCCTCCGCTCGTGAAGATATTCAGAAGGATCCCGCAAATCCGTGACTTCTCCCTCCATCGATTTGCTCACAAAAGAGACGATGTGTTAAGTATTCGCTTGCGGAAGCCACACCGGGAGTATGTATTTATACAAGACTCCGTAAATTTTACTCCAACCTTTCCCAGTTGACTCCCCCATCCTAAACTCATTCCCTTCCGACTCCTCATTCCAAGAATTATCACGCGAGGGAACTTTTGTCAGAAGATTTTCTCTCAGAGGATTATCATTGCTGTTAGTAGAACGAGAAGTTCCGCTGCGCTGTTGTGGAATCCCAGACATGTACCCTAGGATATTCAAGGGCATAGCTCGGGTAAAAGAAAGAAAAACGAGGGAAAAGATCATTTCAAGCTCTGTTGAAAGAATTTGAAGAACTTGGATTGTTCTCTTTTTATTTTTCGTAGAGAACTTTAAGTGGAAAATGGAACAATTTGAAGTGAAGTGATATTTTTTTATTGAAACGGCGAACACGTTCAGAGTTACACGGAAAAGACTCAAGGTTTCGGGTTTGTTTAAGCTCATTCTCTTAAAAATTCATTCTGAACTGCAGAATTTTCTTAGTTAAACACGTCCATTTTTCCATGATAGCCAGGGTGACATGGGCGTATTGAAATTCGTAACTGTAAATCGCAGCCACCTACAACCTAAAAAATTTCACACTGAAAATATTAATTTTATATTTTTTCAAGAGTTAGATCACATACTTTTCCCCTTTCCAGCAGCCCTTTTCTTCGTTACGTGAAAAACGAAAATACAACTATATCCGATTTCCAGTAGCCCCTTGCTTCCTGAAGAGTAGAAAAAAGGAAATTCTTACGGATGGCATTTTTTTTCAAGGGGCCATATTGAAAAGGGTGGACGTAAGTGGAATAATAAATCTATCCCGTTTTCAGTAGTTGTTAGGAAATAATTCAAGATTTTCATTTCACGCCAAGTGTCCTCAAGGAAAATTGGACTGAAAGAAAGGTTTTCAGAAAAGGGACCTGCGAACCAAAATTTCTTCCATTTTTCTTATTCCTTAACCACTGATATAAAAAAATATGAAATATCAATTTTTTATATCCCGCATGCCTAGAGCTTCAATTGGAGCCATCCTCGAAGAAAATTGGACTGAAAGAAAATCTTTCAGCATAGGGGTCATCTGAACCCTCAATTTTCTATTCCTTCCCCTTTCACCCCGAATTCACTTAAAATTTGAAATTTAAATATGAAGCAGATTTTTTCCAAGGTTCAAACTATTTTTCTTTGATCATGAGTGGTCGCTTTACGGGGCAAATACAAAATCACAATGTATCATAGAAATTGAAAAATCCTTAATAAAGCCTTAAATAACTTCTAAACTATGCATTTCGAAGTAAAAATGTTAAATCCTTTAATAGAGAAATTGAACAGTGTTCAACTTAAAATGTTTGAAACTAAATAATTTTGAACTTGATGCGCTTAAAGTTGTGCAATATAAAATTTAAAGCCTTCAATATCGGGCAATTTATTTAACATGCAAAACTCTCAAGACCTGAAAGTTGAAAGTGTTCAGGTTGTACTGTTAAACATTTCTAATGCATGTTAATCAAAAGCCAAAAAATGAGAAATAATGCTTCAAAAACTTTAAACTCTCAGTGTAGAGCTATTGGAAATTAAGAATTAGAAAGCAGATTCTGTCGAAAAGTTTAAATTCGAGTCTTCAAAAATGAACAGTTTTGAATTTGAAGCCAAAATATTTAAAATTTCAAACGGAAGATTTAAAATGAATAATTCAAATATTCGATATTTGTACATTCTAATTCGAAAAATTTGAATGTTCAGTAACCCTAAAGTACGATTTAATTAAATAAAAAATTCAATTTTTTGTTGAATCAGACGTTTCGGCAAAGATGTATTAGTTGCCTTCATCAGTGATTTATTCCTCCACATTAAATATTTGGCATTAGGAAGTTAAGAATTTAAGCTATTGCAAAGCTTCATACTATAAAAGTAATTTTAATATTTTATATTTAAAATTATATAAATATTATCTTTGTTCTCAATTGACAAAATATAAAACTGAATTTTAAAGTCGATTTCACCGAGTTACGATGACGTTCTTCCCTTTCTAATATAGAAATATTCAATATTGTATGCTAAATTGATAAATTATCAAGGAAACAGGATCTTGTAGTAAGGTAACATGGACTAATTGCTTGCATGCATAATTACGTATGCTGCTTCAGGTATCTGAAATGACGACAAAATGTCAATACCCTGCTTCAAATTACATGCTATACACGTGTCAATGGAGTAATATTTCACGCCACGATGATAATGTAATTAACAATAAAGTGTACATGGCTTTTTAAAAAGGTACACGATATTGGGGGCAAAAATTTCCAATTATTTACAACAATAATCAACACATTGAAAGAAAATTCGACTACGAAAATTTTTTTACTGTTAGCAGAGAGTCCGAAAATTCGCCTTTCGGTTTTTAATGATCAATCCATCCCAATTATCTACCTTTGCGGAAAAACAAATTTCGTATTATTTTAACATGAGGTTTCAAATTGAAAAAGATCGGCTTTCGAAAAAAAATTTAAAAAATTTTAGTGAATAATTTCCACCCAATAACTTTTAGTTCTAATTAAATTCTAATTTTTTCCACATGATTTATTTTTATTCGATAAGTGACAAGTTTCCAAGTACTTTGAACAGATTTTCAATTTTTGAATAATTATTATTTACTTAAACAATATTTTTTCAAGTAAACTACAAGAAGTTACTTTTAAGGGGATCACTAATATCGTTGATTGATTTTAAAAACAATACTTGTTATTTAACATATTTTGCAATTATTCAAAGAATTTCTATTTCTGCAATTTATCTCCACCAAATTGTGAAAAGTTAGCATTTTCTCGAATAAATTACGCAATTCACAGATGTTAAGTGTAATATTTTTTGTCTAGAATATTTGGCAATTATTTAAACAAGTCTTATTTGTTAAGCAAACTTTCCCTTCGTAAATCGTGAAAAGTCATTATTTTCTGGATTTAATAACGCAATTAATGAATTTTGAGAGTGATATTTTTTATGAAAGGCAGTTTGTGATTATTTAAACAATTAATATCACATGTTACTTTTCATAGGAAAGATGGAGAAAGTTTTTGTTCTTTCGAATATCTTACACTATGTCGCTTTTTGATCAGTATTTTCTTATCTCAACGTAATGTATCTGAAAAAATAACTATACATGAAGAACAAAAAAAAAATTGTTTAGAAAAATTGCTTACGTACAACAAATAAGAATATGAGTTCTGAGATAAGAAAATATGATATAATAAGCGACATAATGCAAAAGATTCCAAAAAACTAGAATTTTTTCACCTTTTCCATAACATTAGCCCTGAACGAGCTGGAAAAGGGGTTAGTCTTCCGGAATTTTTCGTACTGGTAGACAGTTTATTGAATGATTGCGAAAAGTCTTCCACGCAAAAGATCACTCTTAACATTCATTAACTGCGTTATCAATTTCATAAAATAGTAACTTTTCAATTTTAGCAGGGGATCAAAATTGTTTAAACAAATACATTTTTTTTTTAAATAAATGCATGCGTTCTTTCACGAAAAATATCACTCTTGTCATATGGCAAGAGCCTTATTAACTTGAGAAAGTTGTCTCGTACAGCACCGGGATATTTCAGGACATCCAATATATGTCCACAGATATCCTGTGGATATTCTACAGATATCTGCTAAATATTTTTCGGATACAGATTAGATATATTCACAGGATATCTTTGGACATAAATTGGGCATACTGAAATAATTTGGGAAATAAGGGTTCGTTTTTGTTGAAATATGAAAGTAGTTGATTTTTTAGCTTATAAAGGATAAATTTCCTACCTTAAACAAAACAGTTGAATCTTCAGATAAACAAAATAATTTGTGAACAAAAAAACTAACTTCTCATAAAAAGATTAAATTTTCAACCAAAGAAGTGAATCTCCAGAAATAAACTCCTTACAAAGTAGTTCAGCTTTCAAGAAACTACTTAAATTTTCAATCAAAAAAGATGATTTCCCAACCGAATGGTTGAATTTTCAACCAACAGAATGCCAAAAAAAGACGAATTTTCAACACAATTTTTGAATTTTGAAACTAAACAGACGAATAATCTACTAAACGTCTCTCTGAAGGTTCTGGATACTTTTCAAGATTTATAGGAGAAAATAATTATTCAAACAAATAAAAATAATTTGAATAATTGTCAAATAACGTTAACAAATTTATTTTACTCTCAAAATTCGTTAATTGCGATGTTACTTACAGAAAATAATACATCTTCAGGTTTAATTGTGGACAAAATTGTTCAAACAGATGAAAATTGTTAAACTAATTACAATTACAATCACAATTTATTTGAAGAAATAGTAACGAATATTGCATGAAACTAGTATTTCATGTTTTTGGGACATTTTCCGAGCACCAATACAAGAGGATTGGTGGAATCAAAATTGAATGTTATGGGTGGAAATTATTTCATTGAATATTACTTAAGTGTTGGCTAAACTTTAATGTAAATAAAGGTAATAAAATGTACTTCTTTTTCCCATGTTTTCTAAAATAAAGCTTCTTCCATTTAAAACTTCGTGCCAATCTTAGGAACGCAGGGGCACTGGTTAATGTTGACGAATTTTAAAAAAGATAGGAAATTTCTTTTTCCAGAAAACGAACAAATTGAGAAGGGGGGATCTACCGCCAAAAATGCAAGGAAAGGTATGGTAGAAAGAGTAAGAAAAATATATAAGGAAACTAAGGATAAAGTTATAGTGGGGACAGAATTTTCCAAGTTTTTTAGAGAACCAGGAACGAGACAAGGTTGTCCGCTAAGGCCACTTCTATTTGCTGTATTGATTGCGGATCCGTAAGAGAAATTTAAGAGAGACACAGAAGGGGGATTGGTCGTAGGGGAAAATAGATTATGGTCACTAGAATATGCGAACACAGAAAAAACTAAGAATAAAATTTGTTGCAGGAAATTTTTTAGAGAGATAAAGTTTTGTTCAGTCAACTTCGCGTCTTCCAAAATACAGGTACTTGTCATGGAATAAAAAAGAAAGTTTAACCGATATTTGTGTAAAGTTTATCCTGTGAAGTTAATTTTTTTTTTTAAAGAATCTGTCGACGGAAATCGATGGAAAGTTTATCTTCTGTTTTTTCTGTGAACAACATAGTTATATCATTAGGGGAAGAAGATGCGCTGAGAAATATGATTAGGAGACTTAAGAAATAACTAAAAGAAAAGAAACTGCTATTGAATGTAAAAAAGTATAAAATAATTCCCTTCACCAAAAGAGGTAGAAGAAAGGTATAGGATATCAGAAAGAAGTTATTCAAAGAAGGTTTAAAAAAAAGAATGAGAGTGTATGAGGTACAAGTGGCAAGTGTAATCTTATACGGAGCAGAATCACGGAGGTGGAAAGATTAGAAGGAGGTGGAAAGAGTGCACGAAAAATATATTAAATGGTCTTTAGGATCAGACAGATGCATGCCATGGTATAAAGTGTTAAACAAAGTATATAGATAGAAAGTGAAAATAATAACAGGAAATAGGGAATGTAAATATGAGAAAAAAGTATTGAAAAGCGGAAGTAGAAAGATAGTTAAAAACTCCTCAGAAGAGAAAGAACTGGGAATAGGGGGAGGGGGGAGGAAATAATGAGAAGGGCATACGAAGAGGGTACATGCTATGAATGTGGCAAAGCAACATTCAAGAATTGGTTAAAAGATTTTCAAAAAATAGATGAAGGAAACATAACTATTGCAAAAATCCTCTATGAAAAAGAAAAGGGACGGTAATCAATTGACTGAGGAAATTGAAAAGGAAGGATAGAAGTTGGAAAAAAGATGGAGGAATATGTAGGCTTGGTGGTAACAGAAAGTAAGAAAAAGTTAAAATTGATCATTTATATAAAGAAAAAGATATATGATCAAAGGGCAGAAATGAAGAAAAAAATAAAGGAATAAAGCGAGCAATAATCATGAGGCGCAGCGTAAAAATGATCAAAATAATGAAGATCAGAATGCGAAGTATAGGGTGATGCGGCAAGATAAAGAAAGCGTTAGATAAATGCGATAACTCTTTAAGTTGAGGCGATAGTTTAAGTCGATAGCTTAAGGCGATTACTTAAAGCTTTGAGTTACGGAGAAAGTAAAAACATCTGACCAATTAGCGGGCATAGGCTGCATTTTCCATGCCCTATTTGTCAAACATAAAACATTTATTATCATTATTGAAGATATAAATTTGAGCCACTCTAGTTTTTGCGTACATGCTGAATGAAATCTATTGTTCACAAGCCACAATAATGACAGCTATCTAGAAGCTTCTAATTTTAGCACAGATACGAGTCACCTCAATTTCTTCAATCTCGATAAAGCTTGGTAACAAGAATCTATATGCCAATTCCTCTGCTGGCTTGGTAAAAAATATTTTCTTTTAGTTATTTTCAAATTACTCTAATTTTTTCATTCACCTCATAAATTGGCATTTATCTCTCATCCTAATCAGAATTACAGAGATTGTACTGATGCCTTACCGTCTTATCAAGACATTTTGTTGTACCTGTATAAACCTGCAAACACACGTATCGGGGGCTTACGTGCAACCACTCACCATGCCTAGGAGCTTTTAACATGCACATCTCGTAAATACTACCAAATAGCTATGGTAATTCTAGTGCATAAATTTGCCGAGATACAATTATGCTAGAGTAAATATTTCATTGTACAGAAGGAATTATCATCAAAGGAAATATGTACATCATTTCCAATAACTGGAGGCAGATTGCTAAGAGATTTCTATCTGCGCAGATAGCAGTTCCAGAACAGACATTCAATCCCTATTAAATAGACGAAAACCGATACAACTTTTGGATTTTGCATGTTTTCAACATTTTCATATTTTTCTGCGGAAAATCGTGAATTGAATCAAAAATGAATACCGTGAGCCAAGGTAATCATGGATCAAAATTCGCAAATTGAAAAAAGTTCTCTTCCGAGGTTATTAATAATCAAATTTTTATCCATATTAACACTCACCGTAGGGTGATTATGGATCAAAATCTTTGTTTTGTTATTACATAGTGTAATAAAAATAATAATTTCACTGTTCAATTTTTTTAAGCAAAGCTAGATATATTTAGAGAATATCAATTTTTACAGGTTATGGAAAAGATAATCTTTTAGAAACTTGTATGTTATACTTTTTATATTTTGTCATTAAGTTAATGTGATTCATCATATAGTTTTGGAAAGACATAGTTATAGAAGTCAACGGAAAAATCTTTTCAATTTCCAATTTCCTTTAGGCTAGGTTGCACCCATAAATAATAAAAAAATTTCTATGTGAAAATTCTTCAAGAGTAGGATTCTATTTTATCTCTTCAGACTATGATCTCATGTCTGGAGACCATTATCTCATGTCTAGAAGCAGTAAAAAGGTTGCATAAAGGCGAGCGCCTGCCCTGACGAAAAGGGTCATTCTGACTTTCATAAAAGCTAATATTTGTTTATGGTTGAGCAATTTTGTATATTTTTATACATTATTACATATTAAATGAATTTATTCACAGATTTTTAGTTGTAATACCATTATTTGACGACGTACCGAAAACGTCTATTTGACGTATTTCGTACGGCTGAGAAGATCCTTGTACAAAATTGCAATTATATTTACTATTTAACAATGTCTTGCAACTGTGGTAGATAAGACCCTCATTTTTGAATTATTGAATTGAAACTAACTAATTCAGAAAATTGCAACTATTTCATGGTCCAATTGTTTTTCTTTGCATCTCACCTATCTCATTTCTGAGTCCAAAAGGTTCGTCATGAGACTAGTTTACGTCGACTCGAAATCACCCTACTGAGACCATAAAAATGTTCATCAACTCGTGTTGGTGGAAAGTTGAACTGCTTTGTTAAAATAATTTGTTCGAAAGATTTCTCTGCATGCTTGAAAATTCAACTATTCGATTTTCAGAAAATTAATCTTCTTTGTTAATAAAATCATCTTCTGGGCTGAATGTTAAACTCCTTTTTTTGAACTATCTTTTTTGAAGATTCATCATTTTAGTCGAAAATTCAACTATTCTTTTGAAAATTTGTTTTTTATTTGTTTATAACTAATTTGTTCACCTAAAAATATATCTATTCTATTCTTCTTTGAAAATTTATATTATTAATTAAGAATTGATTTGTTCAGTTGAAAAATTCAACTATTTGGTTGAAAATCCATGTGTTTTATTGAAAATTTATCTTTTTTGTTAGAAAGGTGATCTCCTTGGTTGAAAATTGATTCTTTTTTGTTCAAAACTCAATAGTCTGATTGTGAATTTATGTGTTTTTATTAAAAATTCAACTAATTTCTTGATAATTCAACTTTCCTGGTTGAATTCAACTGTTTTTTATTTCAAATTATAATCCTTTTTTGGTTGAAATATCGAATGTTAAATGATTCATTGAGAATTCGTATTCATTGGTGGAAAAATCGACTACTTAGTTCATGTTACTTTTCAAAAGTTCTTTTAAATGTACTTTTTTGAAAATTCTTTTTTTATTCGGTTGAAGATTCATCATTTTAGTTAAAAATTCGTCTTTTTAACTTCAAAATTTAACAATTTCGTTGAAAATTCGTTTCTTTTTTTTTAAATCTAACTTGTTTGAATTCAACTTTTTCAAAATTTAATTTTGATGTTGAAAATTTAATCAGAATATTTGAAGATTCCATTAATAGTTAAAAATTATCATTTTTAGTTAAAAATTTTACTACTTGGTGTCAAATTGAACTTTCTTGATTGAAGAGTCATCTATTTGGTAGAGAATTAAATTATTTTTTGAAAAATTTGTCAATGTGAATTAGGCTAAAAACTTTTTTTCGCAAAAGATTTGGCAGAAACTCCTTTCATACCTTAAATAAGCCAGAAAAAATATTTGATTATATTCAAAGGGGTCAAATTCTATAGTCATGTTATTTGAAACATAATTGCCCTTTCATCCAAAAAAACAATAATTTTGTTTCCACCACATTTTTCAGATAATTCAAAAATATATTTTCTCAACTGGTCCCAGTGTAAGAGGAAGATATAGTCTCGAGATTGACTGAACTTTCACCCTTCCTGTCTTTCTCGTTTCAATCTGGAGTTCTGGGGTTACAACCCTTTCAGTTTCCAAGTGTCCAAGTTTGAAGGGTTTTGCGGTTGGCTTTTGCAATTTGGAAACGTTGAACTTTGAGTGGTTCAACATTGTAGACTCAGAAACAGAGTAGTAATAGTAATGTCAAACTTCATGCTTCCAACTATCGAAGCGTTCTAGCATTAAAATACACAGAATCACACGATCAAATCTTCTTAAAAAATTAGTAGAATGAAACAAAACTTTATTTTTCAATTATTTATTCATTAAGTTGAGACGAACTTTCTGCCTTTAGAACAGCTTCAGTAAAAATGACTGACACGTATGAGATTACCAATCATAGCCTTGCTGTTTTCGAATAAAATATCGTGCATCACTCGTAGGGTTAGAGAGGTTATAACCCTACTTGTGATGTTATATACTATCAATTTTCAATCCAATAACTTTAGTCGAACTAAATTTCATTTATAGTAGCCAAAAATTCTATCAGAACATAGGAAAGATGATGATTTTTCACAAAAATACGGTAATAATGGAGGAATGAATTCTTTTAAATAAAATTATTATGAATACTGTATTGAATGCCATATGAAGCACTTAAATTTTTGGAATTTCAAGCCGTAATATATTCACAATTTTCAACAAACAAGATTAATTTTCTAAACAAAAAGACGAATTTCCAGACGAAATACATGAATTTTCTACCAAATAGTTCGATTTTCAACGCATAAAGGATTAATTTCTGTTAAAAATGGAATAATAAAATTTTCAGATAAAACAATTAATTTTTGTAAAAAGAAATTAATTTCCAGAAAAGAAGTTACAATTTAAACCAAGGAGGTGATTCTTGAATAAACAATACTTTTCAACAAAAAAGTTAATTTTCTACCAAAAAGTTGAATTTTCATTAAATAGTTTCATTCTCAACCAAATAGTTGGATTCGAACCGAAAATATGAATTTTTAATGATTTTGGTTGAATCCTCAACCAAACCACATTAATATGGAAACGAAATATTTGCATTCTTAACCAAGACAATTAATTATCGATGAAAGAACACGGATTATTAACAAAATACGTGAATTTTTAACAAAAGTATTGAATTGCAAAGCCAAAGGACGAACTTTCTACAAAACAGTTGAATTTTCAACCAAAAAAAGTAGTTTTTCAACAAAAAAATTAATTTTTCATCAAAGAGTTAAATTTCCAGAAAAATGATTCAATCTTTACCCAAATGGTTGAATTTTAATAAAAAATACAAAATTCAACGAAAAAGACAAATTTTCAACAGTTTTTCAATTTTTCACCAAATTGTTGAATCCTCAAACAGGCCCGATTATTCTAGACTCAGAATGTTGTATTTTTAACCAAAAAGTATGAACTTTCAACCAAGAAGATTAATTTTCGACCAAAAAAAGCGAATTTTCAATAAAATTCATTTATTATCAACTAGAAAATATAGGATAGTTACATTTTTAGTGAAGAAAATTGGTTCTCAACCGAGAAAAAAAACGAATTTTTATGAAAAAAGTTACATTTTCAACAAAAGAGATGAATTTTGAACTCTAATAGTGAATTAAAACAAAATATATATATTTTCTTCAAAAAATTTAATTTTAGAGCCAAAAGCAAATAAAAAAATAAGAAATATAAATATAAATACGAGGGAAATAAACAAGAAGAATATTATATCAGGGTTACCGCAAAACTTTATTTTTTTCTAAATCTCTGACTTTTTTTGACCAATAAAATCCCCGGACTTTTTTAAAAATTGTTGTTGGCTAGGTTTGTTTTTCACTCACCAGGCTTTTCTTTGGGCGTGAAATTAAATTCATATTAAATTTCTGTACATTTACTGCGAGTTATTTGTTTCATTTGCAAATTACCAAAAATTACGAATATGAATGAAGGCCCCCCCCCCCCCCCTGCCGTAACCAATCGCAACGAAATTTCTTCACCCCCTCCTCTTGAGCTGTTACGTATTTTAAGTACGGTGCCGTACACATTAGAGTAGAAAAAATTGTATACCTATAATATTTCCCAATATGTATAATTTTTCCTCCTGGGGCTAATTAATTTGTGAAAATTTCGTATTTATTTACTACGTCGAATCGTGCTGTTTAGGATGCAACAGGCAAGGACTTGAATCAATCAGTAATTTTCTCTCCCATTTTCGGAAAATAGTTTATTAGTATTATAATCAGTAATTTAACGAAGGTCCTTGTATCGGTCCTATCAAAATTGCTGAACTCAATCGTGCTTTTGGACAGTCATGAAGGAAGTTCAATATAATAATGTAAGGTAAATTAATAAACTAATTAGAATAATTAAAAGGAATAATTTGTAGATAACAAAGTTCACTCTAAAAAACCATTTAATTTGCAATTATCATTCACATTCTCTAATTTAGCTTCCTCTCTATAAAATTACGTCCAATTACTCATTCAATTGTCAGACAGAATAAATTGTCCGGTTAAATGCTCGGTGGAAAATGTAAAGTATTTCGTGCAAGAGTCATTTCACATTTTCTATTTTTGGTCTGGAAAATTTGGTATTATGAGAGATGAAGACAGTTTAAGTGTGAAAGAGAGAATATAACATGAAAATATGCCAGCAGGTGAATAATTTATATTTTTAGGGTATTCTAGTATAATTATTGTGAAATATCCAGGTTATTAATTTAATGATTCTGCTGAAACTTTCACGAAAATTGAGTAAAAATGTTAACAAATTCTAAGTTTCTTTCTGAAGAAATTTAAAAAAATCGAAAACTTGGTGTAGAGCTTCTGTAGAATTTCAATACGCTCTCAGACATGAGTCATACCTTAAGATGATAATTATAAAAAAATACTTCAGGACTTTTGAAAAAATTTGCCTGTAAAATCCACTTCAAAAAAAAGTCCCAACCAGAAAAGGGATGCTCTCTGTCTCTCTCGCTTTATATCTTTTGGATATTCTAAACTTTCAGCTGAAAGAGTTTATAAAAAGACACAACCTAAATCAGTTTGAAAGTTTCGTGAAAAAAGTGTTAAGAAACTTTCGCCGATTTCCTTAGAAGAAAATTCTTTCTTATTTTTCATAATAATTTACCGAAAACGGTACCTTTTTCAAAAAAAAAGCATAACTGATTTTGTAAACTGTCATTTGAACATGTTTATAGGAATTCAGGGTACCATAATCAACCAGAAATGCAAATAAGAAAAAAATTAATGCGCCATTCACCATTTTCATGAGGCAAGCATTTTTACCCCCCCCCCCCCACACACACACACACAGACAATTACTAAAGTATTGTAATTTTTATCATTCCGATTTTAATTTTCAAAAGAAATAACTAAAAACGCGTGTTTAAAATTATAAAAAACACCCATGTTATGTTATATTGATATTTAATTATTTTAAACAGTTGCTGGGTATCTTTTAATTCAATTAAATTAAATTTTTCAAACTTCTGTTAATATTTATCTATACTCGCATCATTAATCGCGAGCTCGGCGCGTGTAGTTTTTCGATTCGACGAGATGAATAATTTTCACTGCGAAATAAAAATTTCAAATAACTATGTATTATTAACTTTTATTACTTTGTTTGCATTGAAGACTATATATAAATATAATTCTTCCAAGATTCTTGAGAAAATTCAAAAAGATTTTTGAAAATTTCAGATATATGAAATCAAAATTTCATCAAAAAAAGACCAATTCTCAACAATAAATTTAATCCATAATTGGTATTTCAACCTGAAAGGATTTTATTTTTGAATAAAAAACAGTTAAGATATCCAACAAAAAATCAAATTTCCAATGAAATAGGTGAATGCTGAGAATTTCTTTCAAACAGAGACTTTTCTAAACAAATTAAATTGTTTTAGCCTAAAAATATCAGTTTCCAACAAAAAAGTTCCTTTTCAACCAAAAAGATGAATTTCCAACAAAAAGATTAATGTTTGACCAAGAAGATCAATTTTTTGCCAAAAGACAAACTTTCAACAAGGCATATAAATTTTTAACAAACTAGTGACACTTTCAACAGAAGAAATTAATGTTGAACTAAAATAATAAATGTTTAAGATAGTAGTTGAATTTCTAATCTAGCAGTTGAATTTTCGATCAAAAAGAAATGAATTCTCAACAAAAATGTAATAGTTGATATTTCAACTAAAAAAGATTTTTATTTCAAATAAAAAAAGGCGAATTATCCACAAAATAGTTACATTTTTAGGCAAAAAGGATTTTTCAATCAAAAAGGAATAAAAATCATCCAAATGATAATTGGAGAGGGAAAATAATTTTGTATGCAAGATAAAAATTTTTAATAACTAACTATTTTTTTATGTGAGTTCCTTTTCAAGGTTACGTAAATATAATTTTCCTAAGATTCTTGAGAAAATTCATGAAGATTTTGGGAGATCGTGTGTAGGTTGCAAAAAAATTTGAATTTTCATTTTTGAGAAGAACAAAAACATTACTCTTCTCTCCAAAACGCAGATCAAATGTACTTTTTTTGAGTTGAGAATTCAAGTATTTTGCTGGAAATGCAACTTTTTTTGTTCAATTAATAGTTTCTGATTTTACAAAAAACTCTTCTTTATGGTTAATTAGCATTTCAAAATGAAAATTAATAAATTTTACGACTTAAAGATGGAACAATTTCGAATGTTTTTAATTCAAAATTTTTTATTTTGAATTACGAAAAAATGTTACAATTTCAAATTTAAAGCCGTTCACACTTGAAAAAGCTTTTTTAAAACACCTCTTAAAACTGTTTTTTCAATTAAGAGTTTTATATTTGGAACAACAACATTTGCCAGAATCCTTGATTTCATGAAAATCTCTGAATTCATTGAATGCCCTAAAATTCTTGATTTCTCTGAATTTCTGAAATATTCTGAATTCCTGAAGTTTCTTGAATTCTTCAAGCTCTCTAAAATCCCTGAAATTCTCTAAATTGAATGAAATCCTTGGATTTTACTAAATTACTGAAAATCTCTAAATTTCTTCAATTCGAAATTCTCAGAAGTCCTTCAATATTCAAAATTCCTTGCACTCTTTGAATAAATGAAAATCTCTTAATTTCTTGAATTCCCTGAATTCCTTAAATCCTCTGAATTCCTCACATTTTTAGAATACCTTAAATTCTCTGAATACCTTAAATTCTCTGAATTCCTTGAATTGTCTAAAATCTCTCACTTTTCTGCAATCTTTGAATCCCCTAAATTTCCTGAAGTCTTTGAATATTCGGAATTGCTGCTTAAATTCTCTAAATTCCCTGATTACTCTGAATTCCTCGTACTCTCTGAATTCGTAAAAATCTCTGAATTCCTTAAATTTTTCAACGTTTTTTATTTCTCTAAATTCCCGGAAATCCTCGAATATTATGAATTCCTCGAATTCTCTGAATTCGCGAAATTCATTATATATTCTGAATTCTCTAAATTTCTCAAATTTCCCAAATTGTCATGAATTCTCTACATTCCCTGTAATTCTTGAATATCCTGAATTCCTTGAAAATCAGAATTTTTTGAAATCCTTTGATATACGAAATTCCCTGAATTCCTTAAATATTTCAATTTCCTGAAATGATTTGAATTTGCAGAATTCCCTAAATTTAAGGAGTTCAAAGAATTTAGGAAATTCCAACAAATTCAAGGAATTCAGATCATTCAGACCATTTAGATGAATTTAGATATATCTAAGAAGAATTTTGAGGAATTCAGTTGATTTCACGGAAGATGAAAGAATTCAAGAGGGTTAGAAAGAGCTTAAAAGCATTCCAAACAATTCCAAACAAATAATCATTAAAGACCGAATATTTTTTATGTCGCTTTTTTAACTTTCCAAGACTCTTTTTACATTGAACTGTCAAAAAATGAAAACATTTTGCTTGGAAAATGAAACCATGACTCTCACATTATTATTTCCCAAGTAATTAAACTATACAATTGGAAAATTTAAAACATAGAAACCTTTTCTATATTTGTATACCACTAGCCGGCAATGCAATGTTTCCTTCGCGCTATAGCTCGCGTATAATATTGATAGTTCTATATATAAATTTCTAATAAGATTCCGATGATTGCATCTGCAGACAATTAGATCCAATTACTTATTTAATTGTCCCGCCGACTAATTTATCCATTGTACACCTGACTGCAGAATGCGGTGCAGTGGAAGCAGGAATCGTTTTAAATTTTCTATTTTCGGCTTCGACAATGGGGTATTAGCAGGGCTGGGGACTAAGGAAAGGCAGTTGAACAAGTACTTCTGTCAAAGAAAGAGGGTCAAGAGTTGGGGCGGAGAAAAGTGGTTGGTTGGTCTGACTTTCGGGGTGTGGAAGATGTAGAGGAATATATATATAGTAAGGGGTAGCTTTCAGCAGAGGATGAGGAGATTGGTGGCAAGGAAGATAGTATACAGACAAGACAGAAGATCGAGGGACATTGTGGTTTGGGAGGGTAGTTGCCAAAGCAATTATTGTAATGGCCTTTAACGAAGGAGAACCGATCGAGCTTTCAGGGAAGCGTTGTTTCACCTCGTCTCCTGAGTCAGCGATGTGCACTGTGCAGGTTCAACCCTTAGAAATGTTCTGATAGACCTGACACGTGTTGGTCCTTATCGTCGAATAACGAATGTGCAAATCGATCGTGTTCCCCACTTGCGCGGCATCCTCTCATTTCCATTGATCAAGGATTCTTGGCGACTGACAAAAAGAGGACTAGAATTAATGGTTCGGGAGGGGGGGGGGGGGGGGGGAAAGAAGGATGAGAAGAATGAGCTGTGTCGCGGCACGTGGCAGCTGACGCCTCCTGGATGGTGAAAACTTCTCGTAACTTTCTCGACAAATTACTTGGAGGTAGTTATCATAACGATACCTTAGTGATAATGACTCGGATAGCGTGTTACAAATGGCGGGGGATAAATCTGCATATTCCGCTCAAGTATGTTTACGAGAGGTGTGAAGTCGTTTATTCGAATTTTTAATAGAAATTTAGACGCACTTGGAACATTGGATTTTTCAAAATAGAAAAAAATGTAAATGTACATCAAACCGACTTGGTTTCCTCGGATTATTATAATTTTTTGAATCGAAATAACTTATTTTTCTTGGTAAAATATGGATCCGAAAGTCAATTCGAATCTTCGTAATTCGACTCTTTCGAATATTCGTTATATTTCATCCCTATATCTGCCCCTCCACCCTCACGCACAAACATGGAATCTTGAAAAGACCGACGTTTGTAACCGAAGTCGTGCTTGAATTTAAAAAAATTCCAAAGAATTCAAGATTAATTTCAACAAGATGAAAAATTCTTTTCCATGAGAATATGCCGAAATAGAAAATTGAAGGACACACCTACTGGAGGTACCTTTCCTCCTGAAAAAGAGTTTGAAATTTGACCCGGGGAGGAATGTGACAATTCCAACTAAGGTCAGGAAGAAAAAATTAAAATAGGAAAAATATTCCGAAAGAGAAAATTAAAATCCCTCATATATATTCCGAAAGAGAATGCATATGGTTAAAAAAACGCTTCTACGCTTTTTGACAAAATTGAGCTTCTTCAAAAATTATACCTGCCCTATTTTTTACACCTATTTCAATGAAAAAAAAAATATAGATCTGAAATTTTAACTCGGAATTCAATATTTATAATTATATATTCAAATTTTTAAAAAATTTGAAGAATTTGAACTGAATGACTAATTTGTACTAAAATATTCAATTTTCTAACAATTTGACTGAAATTATAGGATTTCTGTAAGAATTTGACAATTGAACATATAATTATCAAAATAAAAAAATGTGCTGATACTACAGATCTTCCATTTTTTTCTCGAATAGTCTTGATTATTTATGAAATGAACCAAAATATTTGTTTAGTTTTTCCTGTAAAATTAGGTTAATTGGACTCAGCACAGTTGAGCTATTTCGATTAGTTATTTAACAATTCTTTCTGAAATGTGAAAAAATTTGAGAAACAAAGAATTCTTCCTGAAAAAAATAGAATTTATGAACAGATGTTAAGAGACTAAATTTAAAGAGAGTATCTAATAAGGCGGTAGCACATTATTAGTTTTTAACGAGCGTAAAAGAACATTGAAATCGATCATGACAATTTTCTAAAAACAGAATAATTTCTTCAGAATTTGCCGACCAATTTAAATATGACAGAATTTAAAAACATTCTTAAAATTCCGCCCGATACCAAAATTTAAATATTAAAATTAAAAACGCGTACTACAAACATGAAATTAACAGCTTTCAAATTTTCAGAAGAATTTAAATTTTAAGCGAAATTTGGCGGTCAATCATTAGAGGATACCAATCAACTGTACCGATTACAGTCATAGTTTTTCCATACATGAAAATTTTTACTATTTTGTCTTAGTCAACTTTTTTAATTATTATTTTTTCAGCGGTTAATGCAAATAAATTAGAAATACTGATGTGAAAATATTTTTCAAATCTGAAAGTGCTCCAACTTCTACAATTTTGGAAAGCTTTATTTTTTGAAAGAACTTATAATTAGATAGACATTATAAACAAATTATACCTACTTTAGTTTGCATTCTCACTTTCATGAAATTGATATTAACAAAAATTTAGTGTCGATGACGTTTACAGCAACGCTTCAATTTGCATTGTTCGATTCAAAAATTTTTATTATTCAAATTACTTAATTACTGACGATTCCTATTGAAAATTTTAGAATTTACTAATATTCTAGTCAGAAATTGTACAATTTGAATGACGTTTTTAAGTTTAGGAAATGCAATTTGGGGTTAAACATATTTGTACATTTATATTATGCTATTTCAATGATTAATTCATATAGATACAAATTGAAGATTTTGTTTGAATTTCTATGTGTCTAATTCAAAGCGGAACGAGTTTAACCTTTTCAATTTGGAATTTTTCAGCACTTTAGTCCTATGTTCTTAATTCGAGTAAAATTAATTTCAACATTGCTTATTTCAAACTATCTCGTTGAGGAATTGTTCACTTTTTATTTCCCAAAATTAAGAAAAAAGGTTTAAAATGACAAATTTGAAATACTGAAATGTACAGATTGGATGATATCCTGAATTGGAACGCTCTTAAATTCGAAATATTTGAAAATCGGCAAATTTCAAATAATTGGATTCATGAAATTGAACGTTTCAAAATTAATGCATCTAAATTTACTATACAGGATTTATTTTGTTTGAAACGTACATAAAGCAACAATTTCAATATTGCGAAATGTTAAACATTTTTGTCTCATGATCTCCAAATCATTGACATTTTTTTAAATCAAAGTTTGAAATATATTCAATCCTGAAATTTCCATTTGATAGCATTCTATATTGGAAAATCAAAAATGTCACACAAAGAAAAGCCATTTTAAAAATTGTACAGTTTCTAATTTTGAACATTCTAAATTAAACTAGTTTATATTTTATTATGTATTATACTGTTAATTATTGACAAAGTAAAAAATGTTAGGTTTTTGTAATATGATCTTACATCTTCTGTCTTGTAAGGTAAATTTTACTTTGATATGAAAAAAGGGTTGTAATGTATAAACTAAAACACATTAAAAATCTTATACTATATAATTTGATGCCATGAGCTCAAGAGTAGAATTTTAATTTTCAAATACATGAATATTTTGTTTAAATATAAGACTAATTCATGAACGCGAAGCGACTTGGTCTCAGCAAGGTGAAGAATTCCTCTTAAGTATAAAAGAGCTGGTGTAATAGGATCGTAAAGCAGATTGAGCGCCAGTTTAAGATGATTCTAAGATACTCTATAGACGAGGATTTCTATTAGGAATCCATTTGCGGGATATCGAATGGGCTCAACGAGAAGGAACCAGCTTTGTCGACCTTGAGACCATCCCAATCCCAATTTATAGTAGCTGCATCGATCCGGAATCGGGTAGTTGCGGGGAACGGACGTACATACGTGTCGTTGGGGACTTCCACTTCCGCTGCACCGGAAGCACGTTTCGAACGAGATCCCACGAGTCCAACCTCCGATAACGAATCACGTCGCTAACCACTACTGAGGGTACCAGAGACTCCTTTCTGGTCCAGGTTTCTTTTAACGGGATGGTTGCTGAACACCCTATATGGTGCCTTTGCTACAAAACGCGGTATCTCCTGAACTCAATATCGAAAAGCACCTTCGACATAGCCGAGATGAAAATTTTTAAAGGAGATGTGGAACGAGAGCGCAGTTTCCTCTAACATGATTCGGCTTCAAAGTAACGATGGCTGACGAGGTTGAACCAATTACTAGAGTTTCGAACTACTCGAGTTCTCTCGTCGATTCGCTTAATTTCCCTAGTACGTGATTTCATCAATTGATAACATTATTGGTGAACATATTGGGGAATGTAATTTTCAATTACGAAAACATGAATTTCAAATTTATTCAATATCCTTCACTTTCAAACTCTGCCAGGGCTAAAATATATAATTCTTTAGGTTTTAAAATTCATTCGAGTCACTATAACATTATCCTGTAAGAAATTATAGCCGGAAGGAAAAATCTTCAAACTATATGGTTTTGTATGGATTTTTTGAAGGATCATCTAGGCGTATTAGGAGCGCGGATGCTGGAGAAATGCCAGGAAACAACGGGGATTCCCAGCAGCTAGGAACACCCTTAAGTGAAGCAATCCGTCTGTAGTCAGACAGATAGAAGAACGGCCAGCATTTAACCTGAAACTGAAGTTTCAGGTTATGTTGTTCTTATATATGTATTCTCTACGATGCCTGTGATTGGCCAGAGTGCCCCATGGTGGGGACTGCTTGAACTTGATTGGCCAATCAAGTCTTTTATAAAAAACTCGGGAGGACGGAAAGCCAAATCGGATTGGTATTATATCCATTGTCCCTATTATGTTATTAGGGTGTTTCAAGATTTCGATTGCTTCTCTATGTTTTCTTGGAAATTTATTGTACGTTTTGGCGATGACGGTTCTTTTGTCAAATAAAATACTATGTCCTGTTTCGATATGATGCTCAGCTACTGCTGATTGTGTGAAATGTTTTAGCCTAACTTTACTCTCATGTTCCTTTACACGTTGACTTACCGCCCTCCCGGTTTCTCCAATATAGACTTTACCGCAAGAACAAGGGATTTGATATACTCCCGGATCACTGAAAGGTTCCTTTTTATCTTTAGGGTTGTTTAGAAGTTGTCCTATTTTTGCAGGTGGTTTAAATATAGTTTGGATGTTGTCTTTGTTGAGAATTCTTCCTATTTGTTCCGTGATACCTTGAATGTAGGGTAGGATGGTGGTTGTTTTTCTCTCTCTTTCTTTAGTAGGTTGTGTTGACTTGTTTTCTTGAGTGTATTTTCTTATTGCTTTATTAATTTGTTTGTTTGTGTAATCGTTTTGTATTAGGATTTGTTTAACATTTTGTAATTCCTTTTGTAAGTTATCTTTATCTGTTATGGAGACAGCTCTGTATACAAGGGAATTGATGACCGATTGCTTTTGAGATGGGTGGTGGTGGGAGCAGGCATGCAGGTATCTGTTTGTATGCGTGGGTTTTCTGTAAACTTCATGTCCTAATGTGTTATCAGATCTTTTATAAACTAGTACGTCCAAGAAAGGTAATTTTCCGCTTTGTTCAATTTCCATAGTGAACTTGATATTAGGGTGTATTTGATTGATGAAATCGAAAAATTTGTTTAGTTCGTCTAGTCCGTGTCTCCATATGACAAAAGTGTCGTCAACGTAACGGCACCAGAATTCCGGTTTAAGCTTGGATTTGTTAAAGATTTTAGTTTTTAAATTTTCCATAAAAATGTTGGCTATTACAGGTGAGATTGGAGATCCCATTGCTGCTCCTGAGGTTTGTTTGTAGAATTGGTTATTGAAAGAGAAATAGGTATTAGTGAGACAGTGTTCTATTAATGGTGTGAGATTGGAGGGGAATTTTGCAAAGGATTTAATAATATCGATTGTATCAGAGATTGGTACTTTTGTAAAGAGAGATACTACGTCGAAACTTACTAGGATGTCTTGGGGTTGAATGTGAATCTGTTGTATTTTTCTGATGAAGTCAAAAGAGTTTTGGATGTGTGTGATAGAGTTTCCTGTGAAAGGCTTAAGTTTTTTGGCGAGAAAGCGTGCTAGGTTGTAAGTTGGAGAGTTTATTGCGCTGACGATCGGTCTGAGTGGGATGTTGTTTTTGTGAATTTTTGGAAGTCCGTAAAGTTTTGGGGAGATAGGATTAGTAGGTTTTGATTTAGATATTGTATCGCTGTCAAGATTTGAGTCTTTTAGGAGGCTTTGTGTTTTTCTGGTTATTCTTTTTGTGGGGTCTTCTTTAAGCTTTTTATATGTATCGTCAGTAAGAAGGTCCATGATTTTGTTGTTATAGTCTTGTTTATTCATTATTAATGTTGTGTTGCCTTTGTCTGCGGGTAATATTATGATGTCTTTATTCTGATTGAGTTCTTTAATAGCTGTTTTTTCTTGTTTTGTTAAGTTTGAGGAAGGAAGTTGGGCTTCGCGTAAATTGTTGGCTGTCCTACGTCGTATGTCATTTGCTTTTTCGGGTGGAAGGGTGTATATTGTGGATTCCAAATTACTAATGATTTCTTCTTTTGGGATTTTGGAAGGAGCGACTGCAAAATTATGTCCTTCAGATAAGGCTGAAAACATTTCGTTTGCTGAGATGATGGTTAGAGATGTTTTTTACTGTATTAGTTAATGGTGCTTGCTTTACTGGAAGTAATTTGTCAAATTTTATTTTTTGTTTCTCAGTGCAAAAATCTTTAATCCGTTGGGATTGGTCAAATGATATGCGGTCCAATGTGGACCAAATGTCAAATCTGAGAGTGTATGATAGAAAAAGATGAAGTTTTAATAGTTTTTTGGAGGTAGTGTGCAAGTCAAATTTGGTATGTTGTATCCTTTCTTTTAAGAGAAGCAAACTTGTTTTATGTAGAATTGATTTGGATTTAGATGTTCCCAAATGGTTTTCTAACTGTAAGAATTTTGGGACGATGTTATAATGAATCATCGTGAAAGTATCAAATCTATTATTGTAAATCTTCTTTTGAACCCAATATATTCATATTTGAAGTCGCTGATTGCCGATCAAAAATGTTAAAGTAACATAAAATTGTTGAAAAATTGTGAATCTTCTTTAAAATATATTTGTTTGAATTTTAAAATACTAATTTCTGAAGAAAAACGCTCACATAATCTAGAATTGTTAAATGATTATAAGTATTATTCAAATTATTATGATTTTTGTTCAAAAATACCAATTTTCGACGTCCAACCCCAAAGCAACGTAAAATTATTCCAAAGCCATTAATCTTGTTCGAATTCTAGTGATTCTAAAATATTAATTTCACTTCAAAAACACTAACACAATAAATAAAAAATCGTTTAAACTCGTAAGTTTCATTATTCTAAACAAAAATCATTTGATTTGAATGTGTTGTTTTTTTTTTTTTGTAAATTCTAATGCCAGATGAAAGACACCAACATAACATAAAGTGTTTGTAAAATTGTAAATATCTCTTGCAATCTATAATTATTTATTATCAAAAATACCAATAGTTTCCCATAAAAAAACATTCACATAGTCAAAAATTGTGAAGATATTTTGAATCATGCCCTAAGTATAATGATTTTGGTTTGGAAATGCCAATTATCGATGTAAAACGTTAACCTAACAATCATTTGTTAAAATATGATCAAAATTTTCTGAAATCTGATGATTTTTAATGAAAATTATGATTTCTCGATGAGAAAAACAATAAAACGACGCAGAATTATTCAAGCCGGCAAATTGTATTATTTTAAGCAAAAATCGTTAGATTTAAATCTAATGATTTTTTGTTTGAAAATACCAATTTCAGGTGAAACACACAATCATAACCGGAAGTTGTTTTAGAATTAAAAATATTTTCTGAAATCCAATAATTTATTATTAAAAGCACTCATAATTTTTGACGAAAAAGACTAACATAATGGAAAATTGTTCGTAATTGTAAATCTTTTTTAAAATCTAATGATCTTTGTTTGAAATAACCGATTTTTGGTTTTGAAAAACGTGAATACAACTGAAAACTGTTCAAGAATTGCAAATCTTGTTCAAAATCTAATGCTTTTTGTATCAAAATACCAATTGTCGGTGGAAGACCCTAATGTGATATAAAATTGTTGAAATTTGACAATCTCCAATAAAACTACAAATTATAAATTATAAACTGCAAATTATAAATTTGTTTGCAAAACGCTCAAGGATAAACAAATGTTAACAAAGTCGAAACCATAATTTCTTGAAAAGGTTTTAATCATTTAAATTCAATGAAATAATAATTTTTCTATGCTTTTTTTTAAATAAAAAGGTTTACTGGTAGACTAATTTTCAAATTCAAGATATAAAACAATTTCAGTCAATGAAATCTAATCACGTTTTCGACAACAATTATTGCAATTTTTATTTTCTGAAAAAAGATTTTTCTCCTCCGCTCCGCTGGGAATCGAACCACAGTTCTTTCGATTGCCGGTCGGGTGCTCTTACCACTAAGCTACTAGAGAGATCGAAGGAAGATACTTTTTTCAGATATACGCTTTTCATAGCAAGGTGTTATGTTCTAGTACAAGTTAAATTAGAAGGCATCTGTATTTTCACCGGAGTTGATGATGATCGATCATGTGTTCAATCATTAATCTTTCACAATTGTGAAACTGGAAATCAACGATATCGATCTAAGGTAACTCGTCAAACCACACGAATTCTTAACGTCTTTTCAGACTAGTTGGATTTTGAATTTTTAAATCAGAATTTTCATTTTCTGAGAGAAGATCTTTCTCCTACGCTCCACTGAGAATCGAACCACAGATATACACATGATCGATCATTCCTCTTTCCGATGATAATAGAGGTTCCTTCTAATAATTGCAAGATTTTCGAGACATATCATCATATCACTTCTTTCAGACAGGATATTGTACTTTTGCAAAAAAATAAACAGCCCTACTTTTCATTCAGGAATTTTAATTTTGATTTCATTAGCTGAAAAACTTGCACGAAAATTTGCATAAAAGTAAAAACTTCCTGACATCATATCAAGAATTCAGATCAGGTGGTAATTGAAAAATTAGAAGACAAAAAAAGTTGGTGCTGCAGCTTCACATCACGTAGCGAGTTATCGACCTCTCGAGAATTTTACAGTTTTCCCATCGGTCGCAACAAAGTTGTCAAGACTCTTCTGGTTCGAGGAGACGACCAGGACCTCGTTATCTCTCACAACTTTCTACATGTAATTTATTTAGTGACCTCATAACTTATCTTCTTTCGTGAAAGTTAGTAATCGGCCGAGGATAAAAAATTAGCAGCCCATCACAGAAAACGACGACTAGCTATTTAGGGGTATGGAAACTTTCATCATCATAATAATCAGTTGATGAAGAAACGTTTCAAATTTAGAATCGCTCCTTTATTATAATCGCTCAGTGACTATACTATGACTCCTGGATATACGGAAAAGTATGATGAGATTTCAGGGAATTTAATTGAATGGTAGCAGAAAAGTAAATTAATTTTCAAAAACAGATTCAGTGGAAAAAGTCTAGTGATTCTCAAAAAAAAGTAGTCTAAAAAGAAATCGATCCTTTCTAATAAGTAATAAGCAATTCTCCTAGAGTTCAATAGCCTTTCGAATAATTTTCAAGAACAGGGATTTAAACAAACAGTTGATAAATTATATTGAAATGTCCATTAGATGTTATTTGCTGGTGAATGACTTTTCATATGATTTGTGGAGAACAATTTAGAAAAAGAGTTATCGAAAAACTGATAATACAGGCCTATAGAATTCCGTCGACATTCGCTGAAAACCTGTACTTGCGCAGTGAACGTTTTCTGTAGCACCGCGCACCTTTCGCGTTTTGCCCATTGTGCGTCTGTTGCGTTGTTTGTCTGGTACTATTGCTTGTGATATTATTTTCCTGGAGGGTGTTTGCTACGTCGGGAATTTTCTTTGATTGTCAGATGACGGAGAATTCATTTTGTGATCAAGATGATTTTTCAATTCTAAGTTTTAATAAAAAAGAGTTATTCAATCACATTAAATTAAACTTCATATTATATTGCATAATACTACATTTAACGAAATAATTTTCAAAGTCTTGAACATGGACTTGATTCCAATTGAAATTCTAGAGCTCCAGCGCTTCTAATTTTGAACAATGTTTCATTGTAAAGACAAATTGTGAAAATTTAAATTCCTCTTTAACGTCCAACATTCAACTTTGATGGTTGGATTCTTAGTCTTTGTAATTTCCAAGAACTTTGAATCTCTTCTTGATTATTATCCTTTTTATTGCAATAAAGTGATATCTGCAAATCTCAAATAATAACAAAAATATCGTTGATATTATTGAACTATTCTTAGTTTTGATTTTTTTCTTATGGTAGACAGTTCAACTAGTTGGTTTAAAATGAACTTTTTTCTTGAAAATTTATATTTTCG
>CAKNXH010058880.1:32985-45594 GCA_932178445.1 Andricus quercusramuli
ATTACGTATCAGAATTTAGATGTTTGGCAAATTTTGTAGGAATCTAGAGAAAAGTTAGTTTTAAATCAAGAAAAATTTTACTTGTACAGACTGTACTATGATGAACTGCAGAATGAAAGATATCAAAAAGACGTTCGGAATGTAAGTAAGTGAATAACCTGAATATCGAGAGTGAAAGGAGCGTACGACGTGGATATGAAGAATAGCAATTTGAAAGCACAAGAAAGGATCTAACGATCCGGAAAACCGTGATTTACGGAATAGCGAAGTGGGACATCGTGAATAACAGAACAGAGACTCTGGAAGCAAAAGCTTCCGAAAACATTCAAAATGTCTTTTCTCTTCTTTCCAGCTGCATCAAACGTTTAAACAGAGCCGTAAAATGAAGAAGAGACAAACTGAGTGATAAAAGATCTGAAGCGGGAACATAAATGTTTGTTTTTATTTTTACAGGTTACAATAACTTTCCAACCTTATTTTGTGGTCTTTCGAATAGGTAGGATCTATAACATTGAGTGAAAAAAATAATGAAAAAAAAGTTTTTCAAAGTAATATAATTTTGAGATGAGTAAATCTGTCATTGCGAATGAACCTTCATTTTTTTCAACCAAAGTAATATTTATTTTAAGAAACAGATTTTTTTTTAAAGAAATACCTTTTTATTCAGGATGAGAAGGAATTTCAGCATTGCAATCGTCTCATTGACCTCTTCCCTACTGATCTCGTTTTCGCTGTCCTTGTTTCTCGCTACCGCTTTTCTTTCTTCTTCCTTGACCCTATTTCCCACACCCTCTAATAGACCCTTGAAATACTTCGCCCACTCTTTTTATCTCGATTTCTTCATTTATTCCCATCCTTCCTCCGCTTTCCCTGTTCATCATTTCCCACTCATTCCTTCGTGCTTTCTCTTTCTCCTGTTGAGTTCCCCTTTCTTCATTTACCCTTTCCTCCACTTTATTCTATTCTTCTTCATGCTGTCTTTACTTTCCCTGCATGCAGCGTACCACCATTCTCTCCCAACCTCCTCTCCTTCTCCTCTCGGCCTCACAACTTCCCTTACCATATCAATCACTCCTTCAAGTTCTTTTAGAAGCGTTTCTACTCTTTCCTCTTCCATACTATATATCTTCTCCTTTTCTATTTTTTCTCTGAAATCTCTTGAATTTTTCTCTTCCAATCGTCCATTTTCAATTTCCTTTTCCTCTCTTCTTGCTTCCACCTACCGCGCTTTGGCTTCCATCTCTCAATGCAGTAATCACCCTAT
Organism: Andricus quercusramuli; assembly: GCA_932178445.1. Taxonomy (NCBI): domain Eukaryota; kingdom Metazoa; phylum Arthropoda; class Insecta; order Hymenoptera; family Cynipidae; genus Andricus; species Andricus quercusramuli. The sequence goes on from CAKNXH010058880.1 coordinate 34,250, forward strand.
GCCCGCGTAGGTGAATTCCCCTTCTTCACCATCCCACCTCTCACAAAAAGTCCAGTAGCCTCCTACCCTCTCGATCCGTTTCCTTTTATTTCAAGGTTCTCATAACGACCTTCTTTTTTCTATTCCACACATCTCCTCCTTTCCTGTGACCATTTCCTTATTTTTATCCATCCTACCTCTTCTCTTGTACACACATACAAGATCCACAACCAATTTTCCTACTTTTATCCTTCTCACCATTGGTCCGTCCTCTTCTTTATATACTCCTTTCTTTCTCACCCTACTACCACTTCCTTTCTTACCCCTGACACCACGCCTCTCATTCCGCTTCCTTTCACGTAATCCTTTCTCGCTACTTGCATCTTCCATACATATGCTTTCAGTAATAATCCCGTTATGTTCTTCCAATCTTCCTCATCCACCCAAGTTTCACTCATCATTATAACGTCCCATTTCTCCAATTCCCTATAAACCCTTATTCTTGTTTTTTATTCCTGAGACATTCAAAAACGCGTCTTTCACGTTTCTATCTTCTTCTCTCGCTTCCTCCTCATGTTCCCGTTTTTCGTCCTTTTCCCTTTCTTGCTTTGTTTGCCAAGCTCATAATTCTTCAAGTACTTGGTTCCAGATCAACATCTCTCCGCTCACCCAAATTCTATCCTTCCCCATTATTACCCTGCTATCATTTCTTCTTTTTGTCCATGCCCTTCGCTCAATTAGCCAATTTCATCTCCTTTCCTACCATATCAGATCTTCTATTCTCTCTTTTTTTCCTATTGAGAACTTCTTTTTTTTTCATTACATTGAACCTATCATCCTCACATCCTCATATCATCAGCAACATGCCTTCCCTCTTTTCTTTCATACCTCCTACTCTTTTCACCCCTTCCACCCTCAGTTATGCTCCTATATCTCTCATCTGCATACCCCAGCCCCTCTCTCACTCAATAATTCTGCCCCTCTAAAGACTCATTTGTTGTGCCCATCAACCCCTCCCCTATCCTGATAAATCTTTGTACCACCACTCTCTCCGCCTTCCTACATCCATCCCCAATCCTCTAGAACCCTACTATCTACCCCTCCATCATACTCAACTCTAGGGTGGTTCAAAAAAGCTTTTCTTAAATGAAAACTCTCTTCGACTTTTTTTGAAATACGAGTCAAATAATGAAGTTTGAGCCTAGAAGAACTCGATCGGATGATTCAAAGTGCTGCCTCAAAAATGCTTAACTCACAAACTGCAAAAAAGTCAGACAGTGAGCTTCGTCTCAAAATTAACTCTCTTATTCATAGCTCTACAAGTGAATAAAAAATTATTTGAATCAATATCTAGGATATCTATTGGAGTTACGAGAAAAAAATTGAATTCAATTTTTTATTTGGGCATCCGATGTCTATACGCTATTGGAAATTATCGCTTTTTTGCAATAATGACAGGTTTCTGATGTATGGGAGAGTAAGGTATGGTGTCAGTGAAATAATTATAAAAAATATTCTTTATTTATATCTTCACCGATACGTTTATACTACAATCTGTAGAGGATGACCGGAAAAGAAAGCAAGACTGCAATAAAAGTACCACACGGGTCGGTTGGAATCACTTCAACCCAGAAGTGCAAAAAACCAAAATGTTTTGCTTGGTTCTGTACGAGGGATGCCTTATCACTACTTTACGGGAAAAATATTTGTTTAGAACGTTTCTAAAAAAAATCCATTCTTAATTTTGACAAGAAGGATGTTTATAATAAAATTTGATTCAAGTAACCCGAGGATAGCTTTTTATTCTTCAAAATCATATCGTTTATATTTGTCTCTGATTAAGAAAAGATTTTCATCAAAATGTATAACGATTTATGATTCTATAAAAATCTCTATACAATTATTAATTTAAGTGATAATATGATAATTGTAAGATTGGAGATTTTTAAAATGAGAAGCAATTAGACATTTCACTAAAAACCATTCTGTAATCATAGACAGAAATAAACGATGAGATTTTTCCAGAAGGAAAAACTATCTTTAGATTATTTGAGTGAAACATTATTTGTTATCAATTTTTTTTCATATGAAACTGAGGAATCCATTTTTACCAATTGGAATCGAAAAGAAACTGGATAATTTCATTTTTTAAATGACCAATGGATTTTCTTGAGGGGCATTTAAAAAACTTTGGTAAATTTTAATCATTTCTTCAGCAGACTAAACCAAGAAAACAATAACTTTTTAATTGCATGTAATCTTCAAAAACTCAAACAAAATATTTATTAACTTCGTTTTTCTTATAACTTTGATCAGTGTCCTAAATGATGGTCCCAATCATTTTTTATTCATTTGTTGCTACGAATGAAAATCTTCATTCGAAGGTGAAGATCATTTTTCGACATTCCAGCAGTTTAAACTTCGAAAAATTTTGAGGCAGCAGCTAGAGCCATCCGATCGAATTCTTCTAGGAGTTAAACTTCATTATTCGACCTATGTTTGAAAAAATCGAAAATCGTTTTTACTTTTCAAAAAAAGCCTTTTTTGGACCACCCTGCACCACCCTTTCGCCTGTACTACTCATCCCTTCTCTCTTCGCCATATACCCCCTTCCTATATCAATTTTTTCTTCACCTATTCCTTATACAGTCCCCCTCCCCCACCCTAATCCCCCCTTACGATCACTATCTACACCTTTCTTTTAGCTATTAAGAGATTCTATTGTAATTCTTCATTTTATGACTATAAAACAAGTTAACATCTATAGCGAAATATATTGCGTTTTGAAAATCTGATCAGATAATGGTTGCACAACAGATATTTTATCTTGGTTAACGATTATTTGTATGTGCCACCGAGAAACGGATTTATATCCTCATTTTCAACTCGGGGAGTAATTATGAGAGTCGAGGGCTGAACACAAAAAAAAATATTCTTATAATACAGGCCTCCATTTTTTTGGCATACATTTCTTGGCCATAAAGAATGTATCTGTGAAAGAGCTTTATTCAAATCTTGTTATAAATGTCTCATATTCATAAAAAAATTATTAATCAAATAATGATCAAATATAGCGCTCTTATAAGATATGGATTTGTTTTGATATTTCCTTGGATCGATAACAGTTTATTATTTAGGATAAAAAGCATTTCTGTAGTTTACTAGATTGATATAACATGCTTCGTTTAATTACTTAATCAACAAAACAAACTTCCCTTTTTGCATACAAAACAGGCTGAATATACTAATTGTGAGGAAGGAAAAGTGTATTACGTAATCCTTGAAAATTGTTTCTAAATAATTGTACATACATAAAACATAGATAAATATAAAGTGAATATATTCGTTTTATTTTACAGTGAGAATTCCTATATTGTTTAAGAAAAATAGTCCAAAACCATAAATTCTTTCGGAAAACTCTGAAGAAATGAAAATGGCAGATAAGTTTTACGACGCCTGGTTGAAAATTCCTGTTCATGTGCGTGCTAAATTTAAAAGCTTTTGAATAGATTGAATCTCCTCATTGTTGCGTGAAATTTTTGTTACCGTAAAAACGGTTTGTAAGATTTTGAACTAATACAAAAATCAGGGAAGTATAATAACGATAACTCTGAATCCTCTTCTGTTTTTATCATTGTCCTCATGTAATCTTGTATGTATTCTCCCGGTACAAATAACACGTCAATACATGGCAACAGTCTATCCATGAAAATCGATTCCAGATTTCAATTTAATATTATCGCGAAATATCAGAAGCACGATCTTCCCAATACCAATTTCAGGTGATCAGCTTTTCCGGACCAGTAAAGTATATCATCCTGACCCTGGACACTTGAGCCTCAAATCCAGTTACGTATGCCAATGCAAAAGGTCCAAAGCTCATATCTTTCATCAAATATGAATCATATGATCACTATTAACATAATGAATCAGAAAATAAAAACCAGATTAGAGGAGAGTGTAAAGGTGAGGAGATTTGGTTAGATTATATTTTATGAAAGCCCTGTGACAGTGTGCCCCAAGAAAAAAAATTAAGTGCAATCATAAGAATACATTCGATATGTACAATGAAATTAAATTACAGTGAAGGAGTAGGGGTAATAGAAAAGGTATGCATGTGTAGGTAGTAGATGGTGAGGACTGTGATGAAAAATAGGACATCTAAGTATAAGGGATAAGAGATGATGAAAAGAAGAGGGAGGTGTTATTGAGGCAGCAGGCTGTTAGGAGTGTTAGTTAGATAGTTTGAAGAGGGAAGGGAATGAGTCTTTTATTGGTAAGAGGGGTTGTAGTGTAAATGGGAGGGTGCATGGGAGAGTAATTCATTCATATACAAGAGTTCAACATTTTTTCATGAATTACACTATTTATAACGTCATTATAATGAATTTCCCTACTCTTTTTTGTTACAGTTCCACCCCATAGAATTGTGATATTGGATGAAAATGGTGTTACAAGAAATTCCAAAGTAGGACCTTACACTGAAGGTGATACGCTCAAGCTTTCCTGCGACGTTTATGGTGGTGAGTACCGTTTTGATAACCACAATTCAGAATAAGTGTTTAATAACGGCTGTTATTAGTGCTCGTTTGTAATTTCAAACCTCAGTAGATACCATAATACCTGCCTCGATTATGCACTATACTTATCTAATATTCATTAATAACAAAGCATCAATTCCACAATTAATTATTTTTGCAAATGAAGCTTACCGTAAATCAAACTTACCGTGAAATGTGTTGTTTTTTCAATAATTTACAATTTCATATTAATAAACAATTCAAGTTTACTAAAATTCATTATTCAAATTAAGGTAAACTCTGACCAAAAAGATTTCTGAAAAATTAATTTGGTGGCTTTAGCAAACTTTCCTTCAATTTTAATATAATCCAATTATTCTCATTGTATGAATCATATTTTACGAGTTGGATTATGAAAGCATCCTGACACTATGATTCACAATGAAAACAATTTTTAATCATGTAACTGAAATGATTATATTTTCGTCAAATAAAAACGTTACCAAAGAAATGCTAAACTTAAGCTAGATGTAATGTCCAAAATCAAGTCAATGTTAAAAAAAGTTATCTAAGATTTTAAGAATTGAAATGATATCATCTGTTATTTTTATAGAAGGAAAAATATTCTATTCACAAAAAAATAGGTGATCCGAGAAATAATTAGTTTAATAATAGTTTTTGTGATTGAAAGTTTCCTTACTTTTGCTTCATACCAATTTTTAAAAATAGTTAAATTTCAATAAATCATTACTTATTTTGTTGAGAAAAACATTCTCTACAACTCTACTATTTCTAATTTTGAAAACAAGTAAATAATATTTATATATAATTATTTGTGAAAAGAAATGTTTATCTTTGAAGGATTACACCCATAGAAAATTTTATTTTTCTTAATTGGAAGCAACAGACTTATAGAGAAGTTTCTCCCCGAAAAAAGTCATCATTTACAAGAATTACAGTTGCAGTTGAGTGGCATTCAAAGACAAAACTTGAATATAATGACAATAAAATTTGAAATCACTCAAATCTCAATGTTGACGAAACTTTTCAATGATGATGACTGAAAATTTGGAAGTTATGAAACTGAAAATTTGTAAAGGATAGCTTTTCTAGTTAGAAGGCATTCAAAACTGACCAATCTGAAAGTTTCGTAAAAAACAATAATTTAATCAAGTTATGTCAATATTTATTAGATTATGTCTGCATTGGATCAGGAACAATTTAATTTTGTTTCAACTGTTAAATAGTTTTCAGAAATTTTGTTTTCTTCTTATATTTCGAAAAAGAAAATAATAATGAGATGTTAAATACATAGTATTTGCACCAATCATTTATAGGAAACTTAATTTGAAACTTTTCTATCAAGTAAATGTAAGTGAAGAGTAAGAGTTGCCTGGAAAAATTAATTGGAAGTCATGTCGCGAAAAAACTCTGTTCATCCGTATTGAAAGAGCTCACTTTCTCGGTCACTGATTTTAATTGAATATACCTGAGTGCTGCCTGAAAATGAAGTTTATCGACGACCAACAAAGTGGACTCTTTCAATACGAGGGTATTCACGATGGCTACGCCATAAATAAATAAAATACTTTCATTAACTCAGACTTATATTTATGAGGACCATGAATTAAAAAAAAATGTGCGTGGCCCTGATTAAAAAAAACTGACTGGGGCATGACAAGGCCAAAACGCTTCTGCAGATGGATCTACATGACATGATACATTGACACCTTCATCTTATTGCCTTAAGTATGTACCCCACAAATTATGTTTTGGAGATAACCCCTGAGTATTTTTATTATAATTTCTCCTGAATATGAACAAACTTGTAACGCTAATTTTGACGATAGATTAATGTTTTTTATTTTTTTATTCATTTATGTAGTTCTTTCCAAATGGAATAAGTCATAAGTAAAGTTTTGTCTACTTAAACTCCTTAATTTCACGCCCACAAGAAGTTTCTCATCAATCAATATTCATAACTTTCCGATCTCTCTTACATTATTCAAAATGGATGAAAAAGTTATTGAATTGAAAATTTTATGTTTCTCGTGTATTTGATGTAAAAGTTTTTATGGAATATAAAAAAAGCATACATTTTTTCACCTCTAAAAAAATGTCCAAGCACAAATAGTTCCGAAGTTATGACTTCGTTGAGTGATCGTTTCTTTTTGAAAAATGGCTGAATTTTTAGCTTTCTAAGAACCTTTTTTTTCTTTTTGTACTTTTGACATCAATTTAAATAAGTCTAAAAAGGAATTAGAGTAGACAAGATTCTCAGTGAAACTAAAAAACATCTCCACTTCTAATTTCAATAAACCCAAACTTAGAAAATTGAGAATTCAGTTGGTTTTCATGGAATTCTGTTTCAAATCGAAGATTCACATGCTCAGATTTTTCTTACTGTAAAATTCGATTTCATCTTCAAAGTTTACTCAGGCTTAAGACCCTCGGAAAAATTACCATTTCTGGTAATTAACTGAACGAAGCACAGCCCTGGGTCTCACTTGCCGACGGGTCACCAAATTTAGAAATCCTTCTTGTAAAAATAATTCATTTATTACTAAGTTGCTCTGTATTTTATATGGTCTTTTGTTTCAATTTTCGCGCCAAGAGTTCTGACAACCGTAGTCCTAATCTATAAAAAAATGTATATCATATCATCCTATTTTTTTCGTTTTAATCGAATTTTTTGTATCCACTTTTTAGAGTAAGGGGGTCAAAAAATGTATCTGTCCGGAAATTTAATTCACCTTAATCAAGAGAGTTTAAAATTAATTCTAAAGAACATATACCTACTGTCGGTGTACACCTATGTATGTGGGGACCCAATTTTCAGCTTTCTAAATTGTATAATTTTGGATTGCTAATTTTATTAAATGAAATATGTGGGTTGGAAGCTATCTAAGTTCTGAATAAAACTGCACATCCCTGGTGGAAAAATTTTTTACAAGAAAGTACAACATTTCTACAACTGTAATTTTTTGTTAAAGCATGTACATTTAACGTTTCAAGCTTTTTTTCTTGCATGATGTAAAAAGTTGAAATTATTACAAAAAAGTTGGAAAAACCTGTGGAAGGTGGGAGAATTCATCATCACAATTACTTAAAAAAAACAATCGACCGGTATTTTCATGCACTGTTATTTAGGGATGGGGTCAACTTTGCACGTAGCAACTTTGCACGTGACCAACTGTGCACGTCGACGGCCAGACGGACAACTGTGCACGTCGTTGGTCAGAAGGACAACTGTGCACGTGCCATCTTTGCACGTGCACAGTTGTCCAAGTACCAACTGTGCACGTCGATATTTAGACGTGCACAGTTGTCACTTGGACAACTGTGCACGTGCACAGATGGTACTTGGACAACTGTGCACGTGCACAGATGGTACTTGGACAACTGTGCACGTCGAAATTTAGACGTGCACAGTTGTCACTTGGACAACTGTGCACGTGCACAGATGGTACTTGGACAATTGTACACGTCAAAATTAAGACGTGCACAGATGGACTCCTGTGCACTTTAACGTGCACAGATGTCACTTTCCTAACTGTGCACGTGCACAGATGTCACTTGCCCAACTGTGCACGTGCACAGATGTCCCTTGTCAAACTGTGCACGTGCACAGATGTCCCCTATCCAACTGTGCACGTGCACAGATGTCCCTTGCCCAACTGTGCACGTGCACAGATGTCACTTGCCCAACTGTGCACGTTTATACGAGGGTGAACCTCTGTATCTATATATAATAAATTTTTTACAGTTAAAATTATTCAATCCTGGTGGAATGGAGCGTATTAACTTTTTTAATGTTAGTTTGAAAATATTTCAAATATTATTTTTAAGAAATTATTCTTTTCAAATTGTTGAAGATATATGAAAATCTCTCATTGTTCGACCTGAATGCCTCCAATTTGCTGAATGCCTTGCTTTCTCTGAATCCCCTGAAATCTCTGAATCCCTTGAATTCTCTGAATTCCTTGAAATCTGTGAATTCTTCGAATTTTCTGAATTCTTTGAATTCTCTGAATTCCTGGAACTCTCTGCATTACTTAAATTCTCTGAATTCCTTGAATTCTCTGAATTCCTTCAATTGTCTGAATTCCTTGAATTCTCTGAATTCCTTGTATTCTCTAAATTCTCGGAATCCTCTGAATTCTCTGAATTCCTTGTATTCTCTAAATCCTTGAACTCTCTGAATTCCTTGAATTCTGTGAATTCTTCGGATTCTCTGAATTCTCTGAATTCATTGAATTCTCTGAATTTCTTGAATTCTTTAAATTCCTTTAATTCTCTGAATTCCTTGAATTCTCTGGATTCCTTGAATTCGTTAAATTTTAAGAATTCTGTGAATTCCTTGAATTCGTTGTTGAATTCTCTGAATTCCGTGAATTTGTTGAATTCTTTGAATTCTCTTAATTCCTTGAGTTCGTTGAGTTTCTTCAATTCGCTGAATGCCTCCAATTTGCTAAATGCCTTGCTTTCTCTGAATTCCTTGAATTCGTTAAATTTGTTGAATTCGCTAAATTTGTTGAATTCTCTGAATTCCTTGAATTTATTGAATTTGTTGAATTCCTTGAATTCGCTGAATTTCTAGAATTCGCGGAATGACTTCAAATTTGCTGAATGTCTAGAATCCTCTGAATCCCTTGAATTCTCGCAATTCCCTGAATTATCTGAATAACCTGAATTCTCTTAATGTCCTGAATTCTATTAATTCGTTGAATTCGTCGAATTCTCTGCATTCTTAAAGTTCGCTGAATTCTTTGAATTAGCTTAATGCCTTCAATTTGCTGAATGCCTTGCTTTCTCTGAATCCCTTGAATTCTCTGAATACCTTAAATTTTCTAAATTCCGTGAATCCTTTGAATTCTTTGAATCCCTTTAATTCTCAGAATTTCTCGAATTCTTTCGATTCTCCGAATTCCTTGAGTTTGTTGAATTTTCTGGATTCGCTAAATGCCTTCAACTCGCTGAATACCTTGAATTCTCCAAATCCCTTAAATTCTCAGAATCCCTTAAATTCTCCGAATCCCTTGAATTCTCTGAATGCAATAAATTCTCTGAATTCTTCGAACTCTCTGAATTACTTAAATCCTCTGAATTCCTTGAATTCTCTGCATCCCCTGGATTCGTTGCATTCTCTGAATTACTTAAGTTTATTGAATTCCTTCAATTCGCTGAATGCTCCCAATTTTCTGAATGCCTTGCTTTCTCTGAATCCCTTGAATTCTGTGAATCCTTCGAATTTTCTGAATTCTTCGAATTCTCTGAATTCCTTGAACTCTCTGAATTACTTAAGTACAACCCTTACGTAAGGACACAAACGTGCACAGTTGGGCAAGTGACATCTGTGCACGTGCACAGTTGGGCAAGGGACATCTGTGCACGTGCACAGTTGGGCAAGGGACATCTGTGCACGTGCACAGTTGGGCAAGTGACATCTGTGCACGTGCACAGTAGGGCAAGTAACATCTGTGCACGTGCACAGTTAGTAAAGTGACATCTGTGCACGATGAAGTGCACAAGAGTCTATCTGTGCACGTCTAAATTTCGACGTGCACAGTTGTCCAAGTACCATCTGTGCACGTGCACAGTTGTCCAAGTGACAACTGTGCACGTCTAAATTTCGACGTGCACAGTTGTCCAAGAACCATCTGTGCACGTGCACAGTTGTCCAAGTACCAACTGTGCACGTGCACAGTTGTCCAAATGACAACTGTACACGTCGAAATTTCGACGTGCACAGATGGGCTCCTGTGGTCTTGGACGTGCACAGATGGACGTGCACAGTTGTCCGTCTGGCCATCGACGTGCACAGTTGGGCACGTGCAAAGTTGCTACGTGCAAAGTTGTCCGTCACCCGTTATTTATATTATATTTTATTTATATTATATATTATATTATATTGTTATTTCGCACTATATTTTCGATCCCTGTGTCGGTACGAATGGAAATTTTTCTACGAACTTATACTAGTGGTTTGGTGGTTCGGAACCCATCTTAAATTGTAGGCCCCAACGAAAGAGGCTAGTTATCTCCCAAGGAAGAGGCTCCATGCCAAGGGAAAATTGCTTGGTGGTTCTTCCTTTTTTTTGTCCCAATCCCACCATAAACCTTCAATCTACGCTCTCTCATACCAAACTCACGTTACTTTTCCCTCATCTCTTTCCTCTTCCGCTATTTTTCTTAACTTATACTGCTATTTTTTTCTACCCATGTCAAATCATCCTCTATTAAGTCTGCATCCTTTTTTCCACGTTTTCCTAACTTCTTCCCATTATCCCATCTTTTTTATAAGTTAGACCATTTCTTTCCTTATTTATCCTCTCATCTTCTCTTCTTTTGCCTTCTTTCCTCCATCTCTATGACCACTGCCATCACTTGTCACATTTCATCTAACTTTGAATTTTCAACGTCTGTCGGCCCTCTATGGACAACTTTGTCTTCTTTCCCGTTATCCTTCTCCCTCGTACCGTTCTTATCTTTTCCCGGTGGTGTTCTGTAAATTTTCGGATTTTTCAGGGTGAACCCTGCTTCTACCTTATCTTTAACGCTTCCTCTCTTCGCCCTATCCATCTTCCTATGAATGAACCCCTCGATTGAACCTAAACTCTCCTCCCTTAATCCTGATCTGAATCCCTGGCCTATTAGCTTTCGCGGTCCACGTTATCCACCAAACCAATTCCAAGTAACATCTGCCTGCATTGACCTACGTAACTTACGTAAGCTCTATCGCTACGACAAGACGCTTCCTCGCCCTGCTACTATATCTTACTCATACTTTGTAGTCTACCCCACCTTCATCTTCTCTCTGCTTCTCTCTCACAATCCTGCCCTGCC
>CAKNXH010058880.1:50594-69721 GCA_932178445.1 Andricus quercusramuli
ACTTGATTGAAGATTTATTCTTCATTTTCGATCAACTCTATTATTTCTGTAAAATATAATATCTTAACTCAATGCCAAATGAAAAATGTCTTCTGACACAGTTTGAAGTAATTTCTGTGAAATTTATAAAAATATTTTTAAAAATATTCAAAATTTGAAATGTTAGATCAGAGAAAATGAAAAAATTCGTCAGGGAAAAATCGAAGAAAAGTCAACGAATTTATAGAATGAAGTTTTGCGGAAATCCTAGTAGTAAAGTTAAACCAGCATATACAGTTTTATGAATTCATCTCATTTTCAAGATTTTCCAATCTTATTAATGAAAAAAATATTTCTATAAAGGACAATTTCAAGAGGATGAAATAACCCCTGAATCGACGCTTCCATTCCATACAACACCACGTCGCGTTCAGGCAGTATACAGCTCAATGTCGAAATATTGTCCAAATAGTCTAAAAATTTCTGTATCTACTAATAAATATGTATGAGAGCCAATAATTCTTTTCAAAAATTAACGCGAAAGTTCGCATCCCCGCCCATTAATTTTGCACTACGTCCATGCCCATTTCCGCAACCTAGATTTAGCTTCAAGTTATTTGTATGAACGGTTTCTAGGTTCCTACCTCTTGCCCGGAAACGTTTTCCCTTCATATCCTGCCTTTTCATCCCAACGACTCACGTTCTACCCCGAAATGGAAATCAATCATCACCTGAAAATTTTCCGAAAAATTAAATATACATTGACTAACACCCCAACGCTGCTTTGAGGTTTGATTCCGAATATTTCGCTTAATTTACGTCCAATATTCGATGCATTAAACTTCAAAATTTATTATATCAAATGATTCAATCAAAAATGAACAATCTGGAGTTAATATTTTCACAGTTTAACAATACAAAATTGTGATATGACAGTTTAAAACAAAAAATTGTTTAATTTGAAGTATTATTAAAATGTGAATAACCCCAAATTAAAGTATTCAAAACTGAACTATTAACTTGAATGTATTAAAAAATAACAATTTTGAATGTTATTTTTCAAATCTGAATAATCGTGCTATTTCAAAAATTATAACATCGAAAAGAAAAATCTATTTAATGCGAAGGAATAATAAAATGATAGAATGTACTCTAATTTTTTAAATCTTCGAGTTTGCAATTATTCGAATTGGAATATTAGCATCTACTATTTGAAAATTGTGCAATTTCAAACACATGAATCACAAGCATTTAAGTATTCTGGTTTGGAATTTAACAATTTTCAACCATTGTAACTTTAAAAAATTGTAGAGACTGAATCCATTTCAAATCAGACAGGGTTCAGCACTTGAAATCGCAGAATCCCTAGGGGACGAAATATGTTGTTTTTTAGAGAAAATTATGCGATACACATTTTTCCGATTCGAAAAGAAAATATATATTTTTCTGAAAAATTATGCGTATTTGAATTTTGTGCTTTCTTTTTTAAAAAACTCGAATTTTTTCTTTAAATCTTTATAACTTTTTACCTAATTGAGATATTAGTTTTCCTTTGCATTCACATAGCGTTTATTGAGGTTATCCAGAAAATAGTTTTCCAATGTTTTCAAAATTTGAGGAAACAAATAAAAAAGATTTTCTGGAAAACTGCACCTTTTTTATTTTTCCGCATATTTTTTCAAAATTTCTGCTAATAGAAGAAAGTCATCTTATCGACATCATGCGGGCTGAACCATTTTTGAGGCCGGGAGATTTTTATTCCCTAAAAATGTGATTCTTGAATTTGTCTCGTAAGCAATAATTGAAGATAATGCAAGAGAACAGAAGGATTTTTTAATTAAACTTCTTCAGACCTGCAAACATTTTATCTAAATATTTTCTCTTATCAGTCATTGTTTGCGAGAAAAAAGTAGAAGATTCGATTTGTAAGGCAAAAAATTTTCCTGGCCAAAAAAGTTATTGAGCCAGCATAAAACTTAAAAGATATCTTCATTATCAAAGTAAAAATTCAAAAAAATGCGAAAAATATAAGGGTGGGTTTTTTTGAGGAATCGACTTTTAATTTTTTCAGAAAAACCGCCTCCACATTGTTAATTTCGAACCTTTATCAATTTTTCCGGTGGAATATGAAAGAAAAAAAATCGGGTTTTTTGAAAAACAAAGCACAACATTCAAATCCGCATAACTTCTAAAATTTTTTGCTCAATTCGGAAAAATTCGTAAACGCCTAATTTCCTCTAAAAAACAACATATTTCGTCGCCGAGAGATTCTGCGACTTCAAGTGTAGATCCCTCTCTTTAATTTTGACAGTTAAAAATAAAAAATGTTGCAAGTTTTAAGTTTCACAATTAAAAATTCTGATGTTTTATTGCTGTAAATTTCAAATTTCTTCACGTGTAGACTTGAAAACTTGACATTTGATTTCCAAAATCATCCATATTTGGGAATTTCAAATTACAAAATCGTTAAAATTGAAGAATTTCTAATATTAAGTCTTCACAATTGAAGTATTCCAAAAAAATGTTCCAAATTACATCACTTTAAAATATAAATCTTAAAAATTGAAAAATTTTCAATTTCATATTTTCAAAAAGCAAGGTTTCTCAATTATAATTCTTACGAATTTTAGAACTTTAAGCTGTAAATCTTTAAATTTGAAGAGTTTTTGATTTTTATATCTTTTTATGAAAAGTTCTGTAATTTTGATGATTTACTTCCGAAATTTCTTCAATTTGGAAGATTTATAATTGAAAACTTGTGGATTGAATGATTTAAAATTTCAAATCTTTTTAATTACTTTTCATTATATTTTTAAAAACTTTCAAATTGAAAATATGAATGTTAAAAATTGAATAGTTTGGAATTATATATTTGCAAAATTTGATCATTTTAAATTCTATACTTCCCAAATATAACAAGTTTCAATTGCAACTCTTCGAAATTGCAGAACTTTGAATTTTAAACCTTTTACTGTTCAAGAGTTTTTGAAATTGAAAATTCACATGAAAAATTCTATAATTTCGATGATGTACTCTCAAAATTTCTTAGATTTTCAAGATTTAAAATTCAAAACTTGAATTTTGATCTTCAATATCATCCAAACAGAACTCTTATTTATACATCTTTAAAATTGAAGATTTTTCAATTGTAACACTTCAAAATTGTAGGACTGTAAATTATAAATATTTCAAATTTGCACAGTTTTTAATGTTGAAAATTCACGAATGAAAAAATCTGTAATTTTTATGATTTACTCTCAAAATTTCTTCAATTTGGATAATTTAGAATCAAAAACTTGATTTTTGGTTTCAAAGTCATTCAAATTTAAGAAATTTCATTCATACATCTTTCAGATTCAAATCAATTTTACACTTTAATTATAATACTTCAGATTCAAATATCAATTAACGACTTAAAAAGTGATATTTATTTTATTATTTGCACTTTAAAAACTCTGCTTTTTTCCTGAAATATTTTTTTGGTATTATTTGAATGCTTTCACTTATTTCCCTTTACTTATATCTAACTTCTTTAAATTTTGCATAATCATCAGAATACTAAACTTCAATAAATTTGAATTTTTACTCAACCAACTCCTTACTGAATTACACTTCCAAAAGGATTTTATGTCTATGTTTCGTTTAGAAAAAAGAAAATGTATCGTTTAAATTTTGTATATTGCAATGCTCATACACAATTATTATTTGTTATTATAACAAAAAAAACTTTCGAGTATAAATTGCAAAAAACTTCAACTTTCTAAATTTAAACTCAAAATCCACCAAAGAGTTAGAAATAATTTATAAATTATGTTTCTCCAGAAGTTTACTTCTACTCATTGAATTAGTAAGTGAGTACTACTAGGCAGATTAGTAGAATACCCCTACTAATTCATTCAGTAACAAAGCTTACTATTTCATTTGGTAGAAAGTGATAAAATTACTCATTTAGCAGTCAGCCACAACTTTACTAATTGCATTAGTAAAATTATTTAGGGATTCGGATTTCGAGAATGTAAAGTTTCTGAAAACAGCGAGAGTGCCATAATAACATAAATATACTTTCATCTTTCAGGACAACTTTAGAAAACTAAATTACGCTGTACCCTTCCACAAGTTCCAACTATTTTCTTCCTTCACTTGATGTGCTTTGATCCACTCCACTCACTGAAATAAAGTTACTTCAAAATAATTTTGACATGCGATGACCATTTGCACTTACACAATCGAAGAGTACATAATGCACATACACGGTTTCTACACGCAGCTCGAAATCAAGATGGACGATACAATTTGTAAAAGTTACGCTCCGAGGGTTCGAGGGATTCCCCCTGGGTGCTTTGCATTTTTCACGAGGCTTAAACTTTCTCGCCGCGTGGCTTTGCAAGAGCGACTTTCTGGAAAAGAATAAAATAAAAAATAAGCGGAACCTCTACAATTTCCATCGTTGAGAAAATTGCGCAATTTTCCAGTAGACGAGCCTCACCTACCCCCTATTCTCTTCCGACCATTTTGTGCCCTATAGATCCTATCTGAAAATCGAACGCGTCCTTCTTTTCACGATTACTCTTCAAAGTTTCAAGTTCCCGCTTCAGTCAGAATAAAAATGCGATTCCCTGCACTTACCTCCAGCAAAGCAAAAGGGTTCATCTCTCGGTTCGATAATATAAATGAAGATTGTTATACTAAGGAAGCTCAAAATTTAGTGGTTCTAAAATAAATTAGGTTCTATCTTTAAAGTTTTCATTTTTAAACTTCAGTTTTCCCAATTTAAAGTTGAAACGCTTGAACATTGTAGTTTAAAAAATGCTAGATGCATGAAATAATGCATACATAATTCAGTAATAATATATCGGTTTCAACCCTTCGAAATTGAAAGTTGTACAAATAAAAGCATTACTTAATGTTTAACAAATTGAAAATAAGTGAAGTATTGGTACTCTTAACGTAGTTAATTAAAGCTACTGAAGTACACAATTCATATTTTGTAACACAAACAATTAATTGAAATTTTGAATATTTCAGAAGACTGGAATATTTCAGTACCCTCTGGATTATTCCAGTACCCTCTGGAATATTCGATGTTCAGGAAGGTTTCCACAGATATTTAAAATATAAGCAGCTTGAAATTCTGCGCTAAGTCTGCGTTAAGTCTACAATAATGAATTTTTTATTAATTCTCATTCTAAGACGTGCCAAACTAGTTCGAATGAACTTTGGGGTGAATGACTATGTCGATACACCCACATTTATTGATGTAAACCACCCGCAAGGGCTTCGAACCACCCTTACGCAAAATATTGTGTGCCATTCGTCCTAATAGAGAAGCCCATTGAGACCGGTCTTAAAATGCGTCATTGGACACCCCGAACAACATGTCAAAAAGTTGAAAAAATTGCAGATGAGGAAAACTTTTGGGGCCAAAAAAAGCAAAAACATCCTTAACGAAAAAAAAATCGCAAAGATCACCCTAATTGAGCACAATTGAGACAGGTCTCACACCAGCAGTCATCTAAAATTATTTATTTTCTGATATGTTGTTCGCAGTGTCCAAATACACATGTTGAGACCGGTCTCAATGAGCACACTTAATTAGGGCGATTTTTGCTAATTTTTTTCGTATAGGGTCTTTTTGTCCCTTTGGCCCAAGGGTTTTCCTCATCTATAATTTTTTCAATTTTTTTGTTATGTTGTTCGGAGTGTCCAATGACGTATTTTAAGGACGGTTCCAATGGGCACACTGTATTATGGCGATTTTTTGTTATAAAGGGTGTTTCGTTTTTTTTTGCCCCAAAAGTTTTCCTGATCAACAATTTTTTTCATTCTTTGATATGTTGTTCGGAGTGCCCAAAGACGCTTTTTTAGACTGTTCCTAATGGTCACACTCAATTAGGGCGATTTTTACGAAATTTTCTCCTATAATTTTTTTTTCCGCCAAAGTTTTTCTTATCTGCAATTTTGTATATTTTCTGATATGTTGTTCGGAGTGTTAAAAGACGCATTTTAAGACCGGTCTCAATGAGCACACTACATTACAGCGATTTGTTGTTATTAAGGGTGTTTTGTTTTTTTGGCCCTAAGAGTTTTTCTCATATAAATTTTTTATTAATTTTTGCTTCCTCATAGAGGAAGCTTTGTAATGGTGACATTTTTCAAAAATTTTAAATTCATTTAATCACACCCTCCCTAATTTAAAAATTTCTAATACAATGTTCTAAGCAATTGTCCGGATGTGTGTGTGTGTGTGGATGTGTGGATGTGTAGATGTCACGCTTTTTTGTGAACACGATAACTTGAAAACGGTTGCAGATAAATTGATGAAATTTGGAGAGCTTATTTTTCTCATTAATATCTTGAAACTGACCAAAGGATTTCTAAAAATATTTATTGCATTTTTTTCTAGCACTCAATAATATTTTACAAATCGGTTTTTTATAGTAAAACTTTTTTCATTCGCATAATTCAAAGTTGATGCAAGAACATAAAAGATTCCTTGGTTCTGGACGAATCGATTGACCTATAATATTAAAACATTTTATTGAAGAGTAGGGAAGTTATGGTAATTTATATATTTTGAAAATCGGTTTTTCATAATAAAACTTTTTCCACTAGCATAATTCAGAGTTGATGCAAGAATATAAAAGATTCCTTGGTACGAAACGAATCGATTGACCTATAATAATAATGCATTTTATCAAAGAGTAGGGAAGTTATGGTAATTTATATATTTTGAAAATCGGTTTTTTATAGTAAAACTTTTTTCATTAACGTAATTTAAAGTTGATGCAAAAACAGAAAAGGTGTGTTGATTCCAGTCGAATCGATTGACCTATAATATTAATAAATGTTATTGAAGAGTAAGAATGCTATGGTAATGCATAATATTTGAATTTGAAAATACGGTTTTTTATAGAAAAACTTTTTTCGTTAGCATAATTCAAAGTTGATGCAAGAAGTACAAGATTCCTTGGTTCGGGACGAATCGATTGACCTATAATATTGATACATTTTATTGAAGAGTAGGGAAGTGATAGTAATTTATATATTTTGAAAATCGGTTTTTTATAGTAAAACTTTTTTCTCTAGCATAATTAAGAGTTGATGCAACAATATAAAAGATTCCTTGGTTCGAAACGAATCGATTGACCTATAATAATAACGCATTTTATCAAAGAGTAGGGAAGTTATGGTAATTTATATATTTTTAAAATAGTTTTTTTATAGTAAAACTTTTTTCATTAACATAATTCAAAGTTGATGCAAAAACAGAAAAGGTGTGTTGATTCGAGTCGAATCGATTGACCTATAATATTAATAAATGTTATTGAAGAGTAAGAAAGCTATGGTAATGCATAATATTTGAATTTGAAAATACGGTTTTTCATAGCAAAACTTTTTTCATTAGCATAATTCAAAGTTGATGCAAGAAGTACAAGATTCCTTGGTTCGGGACGAATCGATTGACCTATAATATTGATACATTTTATTGAAGGGTAGGGAAGTTATAGTAATTTATACATTTTGAAAATCGGTTTTTTATAGTAAAACTTTTTTCACTAGCATAATTAAGAGTTGATGCAAGAACAGAAAAGATGTGTTGATTCGAGACGAATCGATTGGCCTATAATATTAATGCATTTGATTGAAGAGTATGGAAATTGTGAAATTGCATAATATTTGAAAACACGTTTTTTCATAGTAAAACTTTTTCCAGTGACATAATTCAAAATTGATGCAAGAACGGAAAAAATCTCTTGATTCGAGGCAAATCGATTGATCTATAATAATAATAATACACTTTATTGAAGATTAGGGAAGTTCTGCTCATTTATAATATCTGAATCATCAGTTTCAAACAGAAACACTTTTTTTATCGACATAATTTAAATTTGATGCATGAATAGAAAAGACTTTTTGATCATAAATTTTAAAATATAGTAATATTATGACAATTTTTGTGAAGAAATCATAAAGCTGGGAAAGGGATAGGGTGCGACAGAACTTTTCCTTTCCCTTTTCCAGCTCAACAAATTATTATTTCGAATGCAAGATTTGATTTGTCTGATTTGTCTGATTTGTCTTTGTATTTAAAACATTTTTTGTATTATTTTGTAATTTTTCATGTTTGGCAAATTTCTATTTTTAAATTGAGCAAAATGAAGACTTTGGTTTGTCTATTATTGAAAAAAATAACTAATGCTTCCTCTATGAGGAAGGAAATACATTTGCTAACGGGAAGCAAAGTGCTCGTGAAATGAGCACCACATAATTATAAATACAAACAAAGTGGAAACACTCGAGATCGAATTCACAGCTAGTTTCATATGTTGTTCGGGTGTGCAAAGTCGCGTTTCCAAACCGGTCTCAATAGGAAAACTGAATTAAAGCGATTATTGCGAATCTTTTTTTGTTTTCTTTGGCACAGAAAGTTTTCCTCATTTAAATTTTTTCTACTATTTCATATATTGTACGAGGTGTCCAAATACAAATTTTAAGATCGGTCTCAATGGGCACACTTCATTAGAGCGATTTTTGCGATTTTTTTCGTTAAGGGTGTTTTTCTTACTTTGGCCCTAGAAGTTTTCCTTACTTACAATTTTTTTTATTTTTTTATATGTTGTTCAGGGTTCCCAAAAATGCATTTTAAGATCAGTCTCAATGGGGACACTCTATCAGCATGAATGGGACTTAATATTTGGCGTTTAAGATCAATAAATGTGGGTGTCTTGACTTAGTTATTCACCCCGAATTTTATTTAAACTAGTTTGGCCTGACTTAAAATGATGATTATTAAAAATTAATAAAAGATGCTACAAAAGATTAAAACGATTTTATTTTTTAAACAATCGCAATCAAACAAATTTAAACTTTTTAGTCTTCGGAGATACATTTATTTCAAAAGTGGTATCTTGTCAATTCAGACAATTTCAAATTGAAATCTCTCTGAAAGCATTGTATATACAAGTGGAGGGTGTCATGACATAACCATGTATAAGTGCCACTTTTTCCAAAAAATGTTTCATTGTTTTAAAAATTCTCTAAAATTTCACCGCATATTTTTTAAATACAATTGGATTTTCAATTAATTTGAACCATTTTTATTTCATCAATTTGTTTAAACATTTGAGATACGGACAAACTAATCGCGCCATTCGATAGAATTTATGTAATTTTTGTATCTGAATCAAATGCTATCAGTTTCTCCGTATCTTCATTCTTAAACAAATAGTTTAAATAATTTAAAGAAACAAAGTTTCTTGGAAAATCAAACCATTACACTTGAAGAAAAATTGATTGTCAGAAAATATTTTGTTTAGCAGTTTTTGTTCGTTTTCCAAAAACTAAATTCTGATAACCAAAAAGTAGGCTATGATTAGTAAAAAAAAGTGGTGAGTGTAATAAAACAATGTACAATGAATTGAACTGTTTTGAATAAAACAAAGTTTCATTGTATGTGTTCTTTTAAGTGCCAGCTATTCCATGGAGAAATGTTACGACTATTTTTCAAATAGGAATATTTACTGTTTCAATATTCCTTGTTTAGAGAAAAAGCTAGGAAAAAAGGAAATGCTTTGATTCAGAAAAATGCATTTTATTTGAGAGGGAGTCTCTTAGTTAATTGCGGTTTCGTCTACAATCGTGGATTATCCCGATAAAATTGATTTGTAATTAATTAAGCAAATTCTTTGTAAATAGAACGCATTTTATTAAACCAATTCTTCCTTCTAACTTTAGCGTTCCCTCGCAAATATGAGATATTTTATTATATCTACAAAATACAGATTTTCCTTTAACAAAACCATATCGTCTCATCAACCAAATAATTGTATTGCTTTCACAAAATGCGGTTAATTCTACAAAATATATTTGTTCAACCAATACGATGTTTTATTGTGCCCACAAAGAAATTTTATTTCAGGTATTAAACTTTTTCATTGGATCTACCAAATGGTCGCATAAAATAATGCGGTTGGCTTATCTAAATAGTTTCTTGCTTCTATAGCAACCAAACAATTTTATTGGGGAAACCAAACTTTTTTCTAGATGCAGTTTTTGCGCTACTGGTTTTCCAAATATTTCATGACAAAATAATTTTTTTAGAAATTCAAAGATGGTACTTTTTCTCTATAGAACTCTATCAACTCTCGAAAATACTTTATCATTTTCCAATTTCAAAAATAATTTGACCGTTGAGAACATTTTTTTCTCTCCTTAAAATTTTGTCCATGGTTCTGCCAGGACAGCCCTGAAATTCCAAAAATACACAGTTCCTTATTCAATAAGGTTAAAGCTGAATAAATATCTAAATAATAATTAATTTTCCAACATCTGATTTGTTGAAAATTAAAAGCATTTCAAATTTGATGAATAATAATGCTATGTATTATCAATCTTACATTTAAATTAGAAAAAAAATCTACTTAGAAATATGAAATGAAATGTTACATACTTCAATTCACCGGAACTTCAATTATTCAAAATATACGAGTATTTCACATTTTATGAATAATGTAATATTCAATAAAGTTATCAACGATCTTCAAAGTTTCTCTGAGATTTTCTTCAGCTCGAGGTTTATATATATGATCCTGATCTCTTTTCAATAACTGATAAATAAAATCTCGAGAGCATTTTGAATTTTTCACCTTTCAGGTAAGACTTCAATTTTTTAAATAATTAGTTATCAATCATAAGTTTTACTATCATTATTTCGTAAGTTCAAAAATTTAATATTATTAATTCATCATAGTTCTTATAAGCAACTGAAATGAGAAAACTGTGAAAACTATATTTGGCTTTTTATAAGATTAAATTATTTAAATATGTTTCTAATTCGCTGCAATAATTATATAAAAATCGCCCATCGTGAAGTAATAAAATATAAGATGAATCAAGATTTCCCTACTTCAATTTCGAAATCAAACACGTGAACGATTCTATTCACAATTCCGCGATCTGAATAGGGTAAATTGATCGCTGAATTCAATTTACTCTGAAACTGGATAATGACATGCAGACGAGTAGGTCGAGGATACAAAGCACATCCTGATCTGGGACAAGAAAATTGTCTGGAGAAGAATAAACCCATTTCCATAAACATTTTTTAACGGGTTTTCACATTTATTGGACAGTGTGTAGAAAGTTTTTTCATTTTGACTAATTCCTGGTAAAAAACTAAGTTCAAAATAACTTAAGGTGTAAAAAGATTCAGCATTCAATTCTGAAGAAATGTGTGAGAGCCGAATGATACATTTTTTGTTTTAACTTTTATCTCAACGCAAATAGCGAAGAAAATCTGATATTATTCTATTATCTTATAAACAAAGTATATGAGCGAATGCATATATAAGGATAAAGAAACCTTTTTTTTCTCACTCGTCAAATTATGTTACCAGTTATGCTAACTAGTAAAAATTTGTTATTTGCAATTATTTAACAATTTCATTAACGAATAATATTAAGTAACAAAGTGTCTATTGTGCTGCACTCGCCGAAAGACTTAGACATAAACAAATTCACAGCTTCGGCATTTATAAGAGAAAGAATTCGTTTTTTCTCCTAATTCCCTTCAAATTGTCTTGCCAGTGATGTTAAATAATCAAAATTTATCATTTATTGTTAATTTCATGAACATAATTTATAAATAAATGCAGTGTTCTCTAAAATTATTTTACTAAGGATGTTCAGTAATTAAGATTCGTCATTTTGAATTTGTTCTTTATTTTATGAACAATAGCACAATATTTGCTTGTGCATGAATTCCGACACTGAACATTTGCTTATGAAATTAACCAATAATATCGATTGACAAATTTTCATGGCTTTGCCCAAACAGACCTTTGGTGAGAACATTGCCAATCATCTCGTATGTTAGAATGTATTCAACGTTCAGCTCACCTCGTTCACAGACCTTCTGCACGTAGTGGTGATGTATGTCAACATGTTTAATGCGTGCATGATATACCGGGTTACACATTGATTTCTATGCAACCTGGTTGTCAGAATAAGCGAGTTTTGACTTTCTGTTAGGATTTAAACATCCAAGTGGACTCAGGAAACTTCGTAGGTAGGCTGTTTCTTTGGCTGCATCCGATAAGGCATTGTACTCCGCTTCTGTACTAGATAAAGCGACAGTTTTTTGTTTCCTGGCTTCCCAGATGACAGCAATACCAGTGGCCTTGTGATCACATTCGGTGTATGATTTCCGATCGTTGGCGCTAGAACCACAATCAGCATCCTCGTAGCCAGATCTTCGCCATATTTGCGGTTCATTGAACCGAGAATGCTCTTCCAGGATTAAAGTTGTACTGATAATGTTTTGCTGATACTGCTAGGTACATCAAGGGTACGATTAAAGATTGATAAGGAACACATTTCATTTCTTCAGATTCCTGTTCTGTAGACGGCTCCATTTCCTGGCTCAGCTTTGGATTTCTGTCCATCGGTGTTACCAAATACTTTGAATCTTGCATTCCAAATGTGTTTAGGACATCATCAATATAATTTTTCTGTCACACAAAGACTGATTTTGAGACTAGATCTTGGAATTCAATTCCGAAGCAATAGTGAAGCAATTTGCAATATTTGCAAATGTTTTAACGGAATTAGCTGCGGACGTTAAATCCTCTACATGGACTATTACAATCAGAAAAGTTGATTTTCTTTTTGAACCACTACCATTCTGTCTGCTTCAGAACGTAGATTAATTTCTTGAAGGAATAAACGAGCCGTTCGTTGCCTTCTTTCACAAAACCAGCGGCTTCTTAAAATATCTTCTTTTAAGTTACCGTTTATGTACGCCACGACTATATCGAGTTGTTACAATACGAGGCTGTGGATTTAAACTTTCAAGCACTAAGCGAGCCTTATAATGTTTATCTGCAACCAATAACCTTCTTTTCCATAGGTCGATCAGTTAAGATCAAGGCTCCGGTCTTGATAAGGGCATCAAATTCAGCTTCCATAGCCTTTTGCCATTCTTTTGTATATGGCCCTGTTAAAACTCCAGAACTGAAGGAGTCGCTGGCTTTTCAGTCATTCGGATTACTCTCTCCACGGCTTCTGCCTCAACTACGTCGAATTGTTTTCTTTACCTTCCCTTTTACATCTCTTTAAAATTTTAGGTCATCCTCGCCCCCTCTGAATCTTTACAGGCGTTTCCCTCGCAATTTCAACTGGTGGGGATAGATCCACGTCTGTTTCGACTTGTCCTCCATCTTTCGAAAAATCGTTTGGAAGTTCATTCGAAAGATCATTGTCATCTGGAAACTCAGCTTCATCATTCTATTCTTGCAAACTTTGGCGATCTTCCTTAACGTTGTTCCCGGAATTAATTATGATTGGTGTTTTACCTGTAATGTTTCTTCCCTCTTCTGTGGCCTTAGTTTCGTTGAATGTTTTGTTGAATGCGACGTCTTGGCCGACTATTACCTTTTTGAGTTCTAGATTCCAAAGACTATATGCTTTGCACTGTATGGTGTATCCAATGCAGATACAAGGCGTTGATCTTTGCTCAAGCTTCCCTTTCCAGGTTTCTTGTTGATAGCAAAAGCTTCGTAGCCTAAAGTTTTTAAATGTCCAAAAAAGTTCTGGTAGACCAGACTCCAACAACATACACATTGCCATCTCAACTAGCATGCGATTCATTAACTCAGCCTTGCCATTTTTCTGTGGCTATAAACAACTGGTTGGTTCTAGGCAAGCTGTAAAATCAGCGCCACAATCCTGAAAGCCGTTGTCCGTACGCTTTTATTCTTTACTCGGTACGATTTTCTGCAAGTGCCTCAAATTTGTTAAACTCTGTTTTTATCTCATCGCTTGTTTTCAGAAGATGAACCTCAACACAGTTCAAGTGGTCAGCGATGAATGTTGCAAAGTATACTGCTGCTGCAAGAGACTGGACCTTCATAGGACCACAAACGTCAGAATGAAATAATTCAAGCAGTTTTTTGCTCTTTCATTCTGAATTCTTTGGAAAAGGTGTCGCACTCTGCTAACCTAAAAGAAAAGTTTCACGCATTGAAAACCTATCATCTTTTGCAATTTTCAAACCATTGACCATGTTTTTGGAGGCGAGTCTTCGTAGATGACATTCACTGTGGTGTCCATGTCTTTGCTGCAGTTCCTCCAGTTCGCTTAGCACATGTTCTGCCTAAGCTGTCTATACTGTTTCAAATTGCAGTATATCAGCTATTTCAAAGGAGCATAAATCGCCTTTTTTCGCAGCTGTAAGAATAACGTATTTATTTTTATTCATAATTTCATCACTGACTTCTGTGAATAGAACACTGCAACAATTTGTAGCAGCTTTGGAAACTGAAAAAATAGCTTTATGTTCAGGCACAAGGAATGTGTTTTTTAACTTTATTTTCATGCTTTGACATCCATCATACAAGTTAAAATGAATATTGCCTTTTCTGCAATGTTATTGGTTTCATCAACAGCTAGTCTGACTTTTTGATTTTCTACTGGTGTAAAATCTGAAAAAAGTAGCGTCGCAACATATATGCGACGTTGCATCGCTATCTGTGCACCATAATTCACTTTGAGATAACTCAGCAGCGAGTGCACTTACCAACGAAGTTTTGTCTTTTTTTTTTTTTGGTTTCTTCGATGACAAGTCGTCAAAACTTCTGAAAAATTGGAGAATTTGTTTTAGTCTTACGGTCCACATAAATTAAAAATAAATTGAGACAAAAAGCATTTTTTGACTCAGATGTTTATTTTTAATCAAAACCTCCTTCTCATTCGTTGACGTTTCGGTAACAATTGCGTACCTGTTTCAAAATGTTTTAAACCTAAATAATAATTGAAAATTACATTACTAATGTTTTAAAAGGAATCCAGAATTAGTTTAAATAAAAAAAAAAATTCGCAGATTAATATAAAAAAGTTGTACCTGAGCTGTAAAATAGTCTGACATAATCAAACAGACCAAATAGAGACAGATGGTAACAATTTGAAGAGTAAGAATAAACCATCGAAAAAACATGAAGCGATGTCAATTTGGAAAAATTCCCGTCAAATAATGAGTCAAATAAAATCACTTGAAAATATTGTTACAGAAGTCTCAAAAATCGAAGAGACTTCAATCACATAAAGACTACATTTTGAAAATATAAAAGAAATTTTTCGTGGTTTCTGGAAAGACTAACAGAAATTAACAACTGACAAATACATGAAGACAGTATACGCAATGAACTTTGATAAACAGAAGAACGAGTTTTCACTGAAACGACTGATAAGGAAACACGCGAAACTAAAATAAATTTAAAATGTGAGAGAAACTGACATTATCTTATAATACTTTGATAAATTTTGTTAATATTTAGAATTCCTGTCTGTAGATTAACAGAAATATTACGATATTCATTTATAAAAATAGATTCAATGATAAGTCGTTGATAAGTGTTTTTTTCGGTAGCTAATATTTTAATGTTTTTAAACTCGAAATAAAAAAAGTGATTAAAATTCCATGAATGTTGTGACAAACCTGTATTTAAATTCCCAACCACACAATCTCTTTTGTGTTCAGCAATTCTAGTTTTTTAATCTCCTGCCAGTTTCACCTATATAAACCTTATTGCAACATTTACATTTAATCGAATAAACAACACAAGATAAATTTTCAACAGAATCACTGTCTTTTTTCTTTGTAAATAATTATTCAAAGTATTAATGTTTTTAAAATAAACATTAATATTGCATTTTTTAAGTGAATTCCTCAAACGTTCAGAGAGACCTTGAACGTAAGTTGAAGTAAATTTAATATCAAATCTTTTATAAGTGTCAATCCAATTATTTTATTTTATTTTTTTTTTATTTTATTATTATTACTATTGTTGTAAATCTCATGAATGCGTTCAGTAATAATGCCATTAGCAAATTCAAGCGGATAATAGTTATATAATAAAGTTGTTTTTAATTGATTTAAATTTTCTTTTCCAAATTGGATATCACTTAATTTAACGCATCTATCGACTAAACCTTTTATTAAACCAATTTTATGATAAAATAAATTATGTGAATTGTAATTTGAATATCTTTCAGACCAAGAAGGTTTTTTATACCAATTGGTTAATAAATCACCATTTGGAGTTTTAATAATATGTTAATCGAGATAGTTAATAACATTATTTAGCTCACACTCATGAGTAAATTTTATACAATTTTCAATACTATTGAACACATTTAAGAAAACTTCAATTTTGTTAGTAGGGACAATAGCTAAAATGTCGTCGACATAGCGTTTATATAAAATAGGTGTGAAATCTAATGAATCTAAGTCTCTTTTTCCGACATCTTGTAAAACTAAATCTGCTACAACTGGAGATAAAGGTAAACCCATGGGGCAACCTGAAACTTGCTTATAAAATGTATTATTAAAGGAGAAAAGAATACCAATAAAAACCGTTCTGGTAGCAATTAGAAATTCATTTTTGGTTATTTTTTTTTTAATTATGATTTAAATTAAGTTTTTCTTCAATGCAATCTAAAGCAAGATCTAGTGGGATACTATCAGACATAGACACTACATCTAAAGAAACTATTGAATGAGTTTTTGGTACATTAATGTTTTTTAACCAATCTTTAAGTTCCCAACTATTTTTCACAAACGAACTGGTGTTAATAGAAACTGGTTTTAAAATATGTGAAATGTATTTAGATGATTTGTAAGTGGGCGAACCAATAGTGGAAACAATCAATCTCCAACTTAAATTAGGTTTGTGAACTTTAGGGAGAGCATAAGCTTTTGCTATGACACTATTGTGAGTTTTTAAACGGTATGCACATTTATCATTAATTAATTTTTTATTTTCTCATCTAATAGCTATGTCATTACATTTATTCTCCATGTTTGGAACTATACTAGTTTTAATGTTCTTGTATAAAATATCATTCTTAAGAATGTTTTCAACTGTAATGTTATAATCAGCTCTATTGGCTACAGCCGTTAAATTTCATTTATCAGCTTTTACAAAAATTAAATCTTTATGTTCTTTTTGAAAATTTTCCACCAACTGAACAGATTTTTCTAAATTTTTAAATTTATTATTGTTATTGTGATTTGAAATTATTTCAATAACAGTTTTTCGAATATTAAATTTTAAATCTTCTTCTTTAATACTTTTGATTGAATTTTGAATATTTGCAACCAAACTATTCATAAAAATTATCGGTCAAAGAAAGGATTGATTTGTACCCATCAAATCATTATACAATCATTAAAACTTCCTTGACTTTCAATACAGTTTCCTTTCTGCTTTCTTTTCCTTTCATGCTGCTCCCTTCGTTACTGTGGTCTGACGTTGTTTTGATTTTCGTTGCTTCCTTCTTTGTGTGAAATGCTCTGATTTTTTTGAAATTTTTTATAGAAACCTATTCGGAAAACCGCATAATAGTAAAATCGTTAAAAGATCTTCTGAGATTTGAATATCGATGTTTTATCCATAGAATCCTGTTGCCATGCTGCGTTATCACGTTAGGTTACACGATGTAACCTTAACTAGCTCAGTGTAACCATTCTAGGCACATAACCTTTTAGTTTTAACTATGATCATTGCACAAATTGAAAAACTTAAAAATTAACCAAAAACTAAAAATATTTTTATTTCATTTTCAAAATTATTTTAAAACTTGGTCCTCGTGCCTTAAATTGTCCAAAAATTAAATATTAAAATGATTACCTAATGTTAATTTCCGTAAATATAATAATTGTTTGCTAGGTAGTACAACTGATGGTACCATACGATGAGAAAAAAATTGCACAATTAGACCTAAAATATCACCCCTGATCGTCAGAAACTACCCTTCATAGAGGTTAAAATATTACATTCATTTTCAAAGAATTTTTCCCTTTTTCTATCACCAATAAATCCAAAGAATGACGTTTAATATACATTTAAGCCAAGGGGTAGTATTTTTGGTCTAATAAGGTCGACAGACATTTTTTGAACGTATGATACCATCAGTTCTATTTCCTGGCCAAAAACTCTCTTATATTCATAAAAATCAACATTGATTAAACCTTTTGATCATTTAAAAATTTTTTACGGTCCCAGGAACAAGCTTTGAAAATATTTTCACAAAAAAAAAGGAAAATATGAATTTATTTTTTCACCAATCGGAACAAGTGTAGGCGGTGCATCATTAAATGAATCGATTTTTTTAGGACACCCTGGTATACACTGACAACCGTTTATGACAATTAAGTTTCACGTAAACAAATCTTTATTCTTCCACACATCCATTTGCATCAAATAATTCATGTGTTGAGTGTCATGGAAAAATTTTTCTATGAAAGTTACAAAAGAAAATTTAAATAATCGACATTCTTTTCGTTATTTGAATCAACATGAAATTTGAAACAGAAAAATTCAAAACATCTCTTCACAATTGGCCATAGGATACAAATAAGGAATTACGTTTTGAATTTCATCCCCATAAGTATCTTTCATATGGTCCCAAAATAACTCCATACATATGTAAAAAATTGCATGTTTAAATAAATTGTATGAATATTACGTTATTGTTTATAACCATATTCTCTCAGAATAGAATTGGAAAGTTGCGGCTTTTCCTGAATTTTTCAATTTGCTTTCAACTATCCAGTTATAGTAAGATAATAATTTATTCTAGTTGACAAACATAATTCTTTAGACAATTTAATACAAAGCTACAAAGTCACGGTTTTTTTTTATTCGTCTACTTTTCGCTCACTTTTCAATTTGAATAAGGTTATAATTACTTCTAGTTGACAAACATAATTCTTTAGACAATTTAATACAAAGCTACAAAGTCACGGTTTTTTTTTAATTCGTCTACTTTTCGCTCACTTTTCGTCCCACTTTATTATTCTTAATATTTTCTTAATATAATTCCAAAAAGATGCAGTTTTTTCTCACTTATTGTCCACTTTTGACTTGCGGTGAAGTAATAATAAGTAATGCAATTTGAGAAACATAATTGTTAAAAACAAATTATTATTGTTTATAATTATCTTCTTATAGAGCAAATGCTAGATATTTGTGGTTTTTTCTTTATTTCAAATATTTTGTGTACTCTCTGCTCAGTGATTCAATATTTAATACATGTGAACAATCATAATTGTGCAAACAATTTATTGTTCATAACTATTTTTTCTTAGT
>CAKNXH010058881.1:0-37437 GCA_932178445.1 Andricus quercusramuli
TTTATTTCCAAATAAAATACGTGAATGTAAACAAGTTGGTCGCGCGCAGAGCGCGCGTATGAGGCTCTAGTATTTTTTGAAAATGGAACTGAAAGTTAAATAAAATAAAATTATAAACATCATAATTTTTTATTGTTAGTTAAAATTAAAAGGATGTAATTGTCTTCGAAAATGTGAATGAAAGTAACATAAAAGAAAGAATGAAATCATATTTTCATTTGCGTAATATTTCGAAAATAGTTCAAATTTGAAAGAAGTCATATTCCTCGAAAATGTAACTAACATAAAAATAAAATGAATTTCCAAATATTCATAAATTTGCGGCTATATAATTTTAAAAAGAAATATTAATAGTTGAGCCAAAACATTAATTAAAATTGTAATTTTTTCTTTACAAATAATTAGCCCAGGATGAAATCATTTTGAATTGCTTAAGATTTCAAAAATAGTTTAAATTTGAAAAAAGTCACAGACGTCGAAAGTGTAACTAAAATAAAAATAAAATGAATTGCTAAATATTCATAATTTTCCATTATTTATAATTATAATAAAAAAAGTTTTAACTTGTAGTTAAAATTTTGATTTTTTTTTTAATTTGCTTGAAAGCTACCTAAATTTTGAAAAAATTGAAAACAAAAACACAGTATGAATTCATTAAAATGTTTTAATATTACATCACAGTAAAAATTAGGGAAAAATATATTGCATAGTGAAAAATTATTTCAGAAAATCTTAAAAAAGCACAATATCATTTTATCGAAGACATTATTAAAGTACTGGAAGCAATTAACAAAAAGAAAAAAGACTGAAGTTAATGAAAACAAAAGTTGTTACCATTATTGAACTTTGTACTGGTTTTCAATTCTTATTAGGTATATTGTGCATATATTTTCTTATGGAAATAAATTTGTTTAAAATCCTCAAATTGTTTTGATTTTAATATTATAGTTCAGATTGAAAAGTTGTGCTTATTATTAAAAAAGGTTATAGCTGCATGTATGTTTTTGTGTAAGCTAAAAAACAGCCAAGCTCTGAATTTCTTTATGAACATTGTTTAAATAATTAATAATTATTGTAAATTTACGAAGTAGCATAGAAAAGACGCATCGGAAAGGCATTTTAAGTTTATTTCGTAAACAAATTGAGCCTATTCGTTGAAAAATGGCCAAACTCTTAATTTGTTTATGAAAATTGTTTGAATAATTGACGAGTATTGGAAACTTGCAAAGCATCATAGAAAAAAGTCAGCGGAAGGATATTCTTAGATAATTATGTAAAAGAAATTGAGCCTATTTGTTGAAAAATAGCCAAACTCTGTATTTGTTTATGAAAATTGTATAAATAATTAATTATGTTTGTACATTTGCAAAGTATAATATCAAACAGTCACTCTGAATCTCCTTGCATCGCAAATACATTGTCAGATAGATCTGTACAAAAATTGAGCCTATTCGTTGAAGAACAAAATTTATTATAAAAAAATCTTAGTTTTAAATAATTAATAATTCTTGGGAATTTGCGAAATATCATGAAAAAAACTCATCGAACAGACATTCTTAGTTGATTCCGTGAACAAATTGAGCCTTTTCGTTAAAAATAGACACACATCGAAGGTTGTCAAGTGACCCAGCGTAAATACGAAGGTGTATGGGAACCAAAAAATATGCGACTCTGGTTTTCGAGTAATTAGATGTCTCTATAATTATCTATATGTATATCATATATGTCTATATGATTAATGTAATGTAGCGTGCTTCCGGGGACGGAGCTGGCCAGGATTGGCCGAACTGTAAAGGAATTGACTGTTTGAGTGTATGTAGGTTTGTGTGTGCTTATGTCCCATGATTGACGAGGTCCTTCTCCAATTGATAAGGAACTGGTATTAAGATGATTGCGAAGGATATACAAACTTTTCCAAAAGTAAGAGAAAGATAGACACATAGCGAATCGTCAGCTGGTCGCCAAGCACTGAAGGCAGGCAGAGCTTAGCCGACCGGGAAAGCAAGCACTTGTAAATACAATTAGACTTTTCATTAAACTTTTAATAAATGCTTGTATATATTTCTAAATTGTTATTTTATGAATTTTCCGTCTAACTACCATCCAAGCCCCCATCCATGACATTACAAATTGTTCAAATAAATCATAATTATTGGCAAATTCGTTAAAAAACAAAATTTATTGTAAAAAAATCTTAGTTTTAAATAAATAATTCTGGGGAATTTGCAAAACACCATAAAAACGACTCTTTTAAAGAAATTCTTAGTTGATTCCGTAAAGAAATTAAATATATTCGTTGAAAAATTGAAAACTCTAAATTTCCTTACAAAAATTGTTTAAATCGTAATTCTTGGAAAGTTGCAAAGCAACATAGAAAAGAGTCATCGCAAAGATGTTCTCAGTTAATTTAAAAAAATTGAGCCTATTTGTTAAAAAATAGAATGAATCTGAATTTGTTTATAAAAATTGTTTAAATAATTTAAAATGCTTCCAAATTTGCTAAGTATCATATCAAACAGTCACCTGAAAAGCATTCTTAGTTTATTTCGTTAAAAAAAATTAAGCCTGTTCTTTGATAAATTGCCAAACTGTGATTTTTGATTATACAAATTGTTTAAATATTTAAAAATGATTCTAAATTTGCTAAGTATCATATCAAACAGTCAATGGAAAAGCATTCTTAGTTTATTTCGTTGAAAAAAATTAAGCCTGTTCGTTGATGAATAGCTAAACTGTGATTTTTGTTTATAAAAATTGTTTAAATAGTTGAAAATGCTTCCAAATTTGCTAAGTATCATATAAAGCAGTCACCGGAAAAGCATTCTTAGTTTATTTCGTTAAAAAAATGAAGCCAATTTGTTGATAAATAGCCAAACTGCGATTTTTTTTTTTGAAATTGTGAAATAGCATCGTCTTTCAAGTAACAGTAATAAATCTTTTATTTCTTATACACTATATAAAAAAACTCTGGATTTCAATGAGATAAACCTTCACAATCCCGAAAAGAACTTTTGATCAATAATTTGTTTGTTAAGAAAAATTAAGCCTGTTCGTTGATAAATAGCCAAACTGTGATTTTTGTTTAAATGGCCAAATAGCATCTTCTTTCAAGTAACAGTACTAAAACTTTTATCTCTCACACATTCCATACAAAAACTCTGGATTTCAATGAGATAAACCTTCCCAATCCCGAAATAAACTTTTGATCATTAATTTGTTTATAACGTAATAAACAATTTTTTAATCATTCTTAGCGTTTGAAAATTATTTACAAATAGTTTCAGCACAGATATGAAACCTTTTTTGATAAATCCAAAAATTAAAAGAAAATGGTACTTCTGAAAAGTTAAACAAAAATGTGAATCTGGTTTTTGAAGAAAAAAGAAATTTTTTTATAAAAAATCCAAACGCACAAATTTCCGGAAATTCAAAAGCTTTAATTAAAAAAATAAACGGTACTCAAAATTTGGAAATTTTCAAACATTTTGAAATGTAAATGAACTATGACTAAAACGTTGAATCGAAAATGAATTCTTCAAAATATGAATAAAATATTGAAAATAATAATGAAAAGCCTTCTTTTAAAAAAATGTGTCAAATGAATCGTATATATAATTATATACCGAAGTATACATGCATATACTTCCCCTAAGCTTCTTATGAAAACAAACATCTCGAGTTCAAATAAACGAAGATCGCATTTGGTAGATTATGATCGCACAGTAGAAGTGACCCGGGATGACTCAGCCTTTCGAAACTGCGAGCCCAAGCTATTTGCCAGGCATTCGCCTACACAACGCATGCAAGTTAATGTAAAAGTCACGCACTCAAGATTCTATCGAGCAACTTTCAAATATAGGAAAGACGAATTTTTATAGTTGAAGCTTCATAAAGTCTACGACGTTATTAAGTTATCTAAAAGTACTTAAAAATTGAATGGATTTTATTATTTCGTTATGATTTGTTATTTTTTATCAATTAATCATAATCTACATTAATTATTTATCCAAAAATAATATTAAAATTCTGAGGAAATTAAGTGTTGGGTTGAAACGCTTCTTCTTTGAGAAAGTCGCCCGCCTATTTTCATTGAACCTTTGTCATATTTTCTGATAAACTATTAACTGGCTCAGGTTGACCGATCCTTCCCAGCGGGCTCTCTTTGTTTATAAACAGGCCAATATGACGAAATTTAACAAATTTTTAATTCTGCAATGTGCGATTTGAAAATAAGACCACTGTTCTATAGACCATTGTTTCGTTTATGGCAAATGCGTGAGACTCTGAGACTGAGAAAAATAGGTTTGCGATCCAGGAAATCCACGCCGGGCGCTGCCAGGCCTCGACTGCAGCCCTACTCATTGAACTCGAAAATCAGAAGACTGAAACTATTGTTAATGCATTACTCTCTTGCTTGAAATCACATGGCTTTTAAAACGATTTTCTCGAATGAAACTTGCTTTTTTTTGCTAGTGGTGGAGCCAGTGTGATGCTTCGAAGAAACTCCGACCTGTCGACAATTTTGAAGAAAATTTTCCCGAACAACATCGTTTGCCACTGTCTTAATAGGGTGATTCAAAAACTAACCCGTGCCTCCGGGATATAGAAATTAACATTGGGTTTTAAATTGGAAAAGCTTGGTTTTCGAAAAAATTTAATAAAAGAAGCACTTGTTACTAATTTTTTGTGAATTAAAGCTTACAAGGGGACCTTTAGGTTTGCTTTTTTTTTGTTTGAATTGATACTTTCCTCAATGAAAGGTACGTACCAGAGGTTTTCTGAGAAAAATCAAGAAGACGCAATTTTGACCCATTTTCGAGAAAAATGCATTTCAAAAATTGCAAAACGGATGGTCATTGAGCCGGTGTAAAATTATATCGCAGAGTCAGTAGCTCTCTGGTAGATCGCTCGGCTGATAGCCGCAAGGTTGCGCGTTCGATTCTTGCTATCAATACTCTTTTTTAGTCATTAAAATGCTTGTTCATTCCATTTTTGAATAACGTTTGCTAAAAATTTACTGTTTAAGGATTATTTATTCCTTATTTTCAATGAAAACTCTTTTATTCGTATTTTTATTACCACTCGTTTGGACAGTTTTGCATTTTATTAAAAAAATGTATTATTCAATAGTTTCTTGTATCTATATTATTAAATTAAAGTTGGAACGAAGTATTGCAAATGAAAATTTGAATAATAAATACGAAATGCCAGTGGATGTAGTGACTCATTTCATAGGTATTTACTAACAAGAATCAGAATTGTCTTGAAAGTGTTTTTTTTTCCTACTTTATTCCTACTATAATTTAATAATATATATACTGGAAACTACTGAAGAATAAAGAATTTTAATAAAATGCACAATTGTCCAAACGAGTGGTAAAAAAAATACTATTAATAGAGTTTTTCATTGAAAGTAAGGAATAAATAATCAATAAATGGTATCATTTTATCGAATGTTATTCAAAAATAGAATGAAGAAGCATTTCAACGAATATAAACAAAGTATGGATAGCGAGAATCGAACGCGCAACCTTCCGGTTATCAGCCGAGCGCCTGCCAGGGAGCTACCGACGATTCGAAATACTTTTACACCGGCTCGATGAACATCCCTTCGCAATTTTCGGAATACATTTTTCTCGAAAAAGGGTCAAAATTGCGTCCTCTTGATATTTCTCAGAAGACCTCTGGTACGTACCTTTCATTGAGAAGAGTATCCATTCAAACACAAAAAAGCAGACCTAAAGGTCCCCTTGTTAGTCACCTCTTGAGGAACGTCCAAGAAATAATTTTTACCCAATAACATTTAATTTTGAGCCCCCAACCCACTTGTATTGTGCCCGAAAAATTCCCCAGAAAATGCGAAATACCAGTTTTATTTTAAACTCATGCTGAAGACGGTATTTTTTTTCTAAATTAATTATTTATATTCGATGAATTACATTTAGGGGCGGGTGGGGGTCTATCAAAGTAGCATTCTCCATGTTAAGAACAATGGGGAAAGCATTACGGGGGGGGGGGGGGGGTGTTAAAAGTTTGTGAAAAATGTATCACGTATTTTGTGAATGGTCCCATATACAGTTGGCGAATTTGAAGAATAATATTTCTAAATTAACATATTTGGGAACTAATTAAATAACTTTCATTTGTTTAAGCAATTTTTCCCCTGTTAATCGTTAAAAAAATTTCTGGAGTTAATTACACAATTAAAGAATATTAAAAGTAATACTTCTTTGTTTGGGATATTTGGCAATTTTTGAAATAAGTTATATTTTTTTATACATTTTTTACTTTACATAATTTAATGAATAACATTATAACACCATTGCATTGTAGATTGCTTTTAAAACACGTTTCTACTTTACTTTTCATTCAACTGAATAGTCCACCGTTTCAAAAATTACCTTAATCTTATGTAGATACATTGAAGAGAAAACTATAAGAAAAATAAAAAAGGCATAAAAAGTACGATTTTTTAGAAAGAGATAAATATAAGGGTATAGTTATACCCTTAAACATTTTTTGTAAGGATTGCCGTAATTCTGAGATTTTCCCCACACAATAGGGAAAAAATGTTTAATAGATGTAAGACGGAAAATAAAAAACCGGGGCACCAGAAAAAAAATGGAACAAGGCTTTCAATGGGTTCTATATCAATTAAATTTTATAAAATAGTAAAATACGCCAATAGGAGGAAGAGAGAATAACAGATTACTCATTTTATATGGAATCATATTTTTAATATATTCTTATTTTCACAACAAATACACAGTATATCATTTATATATTTTTTTTTTATATGCGCAATAAACATACATATGAACTGTGCAATGTTATTCACTCCTGATTTAAACGAAGACGCACTTGTCAAATTTTTTGTTTATGCTCTCAGAGTAAGAGTCATTTATTGATGTTACAATTTCCAATATTATGTAATACAGACTACAATAATGAAAGAAACTGCGGCGTAAAGTGATTTACGCATTTGCGATGTTGCGAAGCACAAACGCATTAGATATTTTTTTCATTGTCTAAGAAAATAAAATATTTATCCTTACAAAAAATGTTTACATGGTTCAACTCTATATTTGTTACGAATATAAGAAAAGATGGATAAATTATTAGCTGCATATTTGTTGTGTATATAAGAAAATAATAAAAATATGATTTCATGTAAAGTGAGTAATCTGTTATTCTCTCTTCCTCCTATTGATGTTTGTTACAATTTATTTTTTATTCTTTTATTTTTCTGGTGCCCCGGTTTTAAATTTTTCATCTTATATCTATAATACATTTTTCCCTATTATGTGGAGAACATCTCAGAATTTTGGCTATCCTATTTGTGCCTTTTACCTCTATTTTTATGTAAATTTGAAGCTCGCAGCCTCTGAAAAATGTGTTTGAATCTGAAAAAATTAGGATTGTATTATCTCACCCAGAGAATTTTTGTCATCAGGCTCGAGTAGTGAGTAGCCGCCGCACAACAGGACATTTTTTAATATATTATTTTGTCTCAAACACTACAAGGGTTACATCGATGCTTTTGTTGTCTAAGTGCTATTCGGCGTACTAGCATATAGAACCAGATCTGAATTACCATTTTGTGTAGATGATGATCTAGATAATGCTCTGATCTACAAATGTGTTATACACTTAACGCAGTTGTAAAAAAATCGAAAATATCTAGATCTTATATACATATTAATAAATAGCTTCGTGACAGCTATCGAGAATCACATGGCTAATATATAATAACAGGGATCACAGTCTTTTCCCTGTTTCGTGCTTTTTATTTTTCTCCCGTATTCCCGGTAAACTTTCCCTTTTCCCCTTTTATCTTTAAATGTACGATACTTGAATATAAAATATTTGAAGTACGTTGGGAATTTATCGAAATTAGTAGAGGAGAGTACCCGAATATGAGATATTCTCGTAATATATGATAGCGGGGTTTCAGCTCAACTACGAGGTCCACTCCGTTGGTTCTATCACTAACTTGTAGCCCTTGAAGAAAGAGTAATTTCGTGGTAAAGTGATTTTTTTATAATGCTCCTGAAGATTATGAGCGAACTTTTTGCGAAATCGGTGGTGGTCGAGTTCTTGGATGGTCAGTCTTTAAACCCTATTTATCACGTATTATATAAGTATTTAGCAGTGAAGTCGGCCTGGAGACATAGGGATTGAATAACTAAGTAGGACAATATCGACAGTGTTCAATTTTCTCAATGTACGGGTTAGGTGTAGTAAGTGAGTAGTTGCACGGTGTGGTTCTTATAGTATGAGATACACCCATGCGAAAATGATCAGCGTCACCGCTGCTAAACTTTAGAGTTTATCTGTCTTAATAAAAAAGGAAAAATGCTATTTTTAGTTGCAAGAAAGGTTTATACGCAATTGTAAATTTTTTTTTACGTGTACTTAGTTAGGTGGGGGTGACGGCCCAGGGGATTTTAAAACTCGTATCTCCTGCTCCAGCTGGGCACACTCTGGCTGCGCGGGGGAAACTGGTTACTAATGGGTTTGTGACTACTGCAAAAACTGAATATATCTGAATATGAATTTTATTTCAGCACCTTATGGTAAACTAGATTCCCCTTGAAAGGACCTACATTACTTTTAAATTCAGTCCATAGAATTCCGGCAATCACACCAATCAGACCAATCGTTCATCTTTCATTCTTTCAAGGCGTCCGAACCATCTTAACTGATTTCTTTCCCACATGTCATCTAGTGTCTCTCCTGTACCAGATTCTTTGAGGATTATATCGTTTCGGACTTTGTCCATTAGTGTTTTCCCGCATATTGTGCGAAGAGGTTTCATGCCAATCGCGTTACTTTTACTTTTGTCCTTTTCTTGACAAGTCCATGTCTCGTTACCGTATAGTATAGACGGTACAAATATAGAATTATGTATGGCCATGTTAGCTTTTTTTATATGTTTTTATTTCTGAGAATGGACACTGCTCTACCGATAACCTTCTTAACCTCATCTATTTTTACGTCGCTAGTGAATAGGCTGCCCAGATATACGTACTTGTCAACTTGTTCTAACGTGTCATCATTTAGGACAATGTCGCACATTGTTTTCTCACTTTTTCCTTTAAACACTATGATTTTTGTTCTATTTACGTTAATTTTGAGGGACATGTTCTTCATACTTGTATTAAGTTTATTCAACATTCTTTGCAAGTCCTCGATTGCTTCTACCATAACAATCTTGTCATCTGCGAAAGCTAACCCTCGTACCTCACTGTTTCGAGATCTACACCTTCTTCGTCGAAGAGGGCAGTTCTTAGACACATTAGCCATAAATATGATAAATAGCCATGAGGACATGACGCATCCATGTTTCACGCCTTGCATAATATCGAACCATTCACTCAGTTTCCCATTTACCCTTACACTTGCTTTACTACCTGTATATATTGTTTTTATTACTTGTAGGAGACCTCTATTAACTCCGTACTCTTTAAGGACTTCCCAAAGCTTACTTCTATTTACCTTGTCAAATGCTTTTTCTAGGTCAACAAATGCGCAGAAAACTTTCTTTCCTACTCTCAAGCTTTTTTCTGTAATCTGGCTCAAGCTAAATTTCTGATCTGTACATTATCTTCCTAGCATAAATCCACTTTGTACTTTCCATATCTTTTCTTCTGTAATTTTTATTACCCCACGAATAAGTATTTTTGAGTATATTTTACTTACGGTACTTAATAAGCTGATAGCTCTGTAATTGTTGCAGCTGCTTTTATCTGTCTTTCTTTTGTATATTGGTACAACAATCGCTTTTCTTCAATCGTCTGAGACTTCTCCCGTCTCGATAAATAAATTTGTCGATTCGCACAACTTGCGAGGTACGCACTCGCCACCGTATTCAAGCATTTCAGCGCTAATACTGTATACACTAGCAGCCTTACCGTTTTTTAAGTTCTTAATTATATCTCTAACCTCAGTGACATAGACTTTTTCAATTGGGTTTTATAATGCGTCATGTTATATGTCGCAGTTCTGTTGCCCTGTATCTTCACCTCCTAATAATTCCTTAAAAGAGTATTTTAAAGCGTCTACTATCTCGTCTGTATCATATAGAATTTCACCTTTGCTGTTTTTCATGCTGACAAACTCTGTACTTTTACTTTCCTTCA
The DNA here is from genome assembly GCA_932178445.1 of Andricus quercusramuli. Taxonomy (NCBI): domain Eukaryota; kingdom Metazoa; phylum Arthropoda; class Insecta; order Hymenoptera; family Cynipidae; genus Andricus; species Andricus quercusramuli. The sequence continues at coordinate 10,143 of CAKNXH010058881.1, forward strand.
TTTCTGTAAATAATAGTTACATGGTTCCTTCAAAGTCGTTTTGTAATTTCTTCTGTTCTTCTTTTCTGATTTTATCTTTATTTTCCTTGACAACTAACAACTCAGCAAAAGAATGCTAGAGTAGTAAGCAAATAGTCATCTGAAAGCCGAAAGCGTTCCACGTAAATGAGCCTGAAGAGGCTGATGCAAAAAGAACTTTTGCGCTTTGCTAACTGAAAAATGAAAAAAAAAGTAAGGACTTCTGGGCAAATTTAAGAAGAGTAAAGTTTACAGCACCATCCCCCATACCAGAGGCATTGGGAAAATTCCGAAAGAAATCATGAGTATGAGGAAAATACCCGTGAACTTTTAGACACTTCTTTCGTTGGAAAGCAAGTGTGAGAAAACAGCGGATGTCCCTCATGTTGCTTCCGACCGCTCGTGTCTTTCTTTGACCCGTGCTTCTGAACTCTTGTCCGGACACTGACGCTTCTCCTGTCCGGCAACAAAAAGAAATAAACCCCCGCTGGTTTCTAACACTTACTTTCAAAAAAAAAAAAAAAAAAAAGAAATGTCTACAAATATCGCAATTTTCACCAAAAATAAAACAATCACATCCTTCCGGGAGATTGCAAATAATTAAAAAGCCCATCCGTTACAGTTTGGAGTTTGGATCGCCTCAAAATCCTCATTACCCAGCTGAAAACTCCTGTACAGGAACTTGTGTAGGAACCTGAAAGGTTCCTTGGGAGGTTCCTGCACAGGTTCGCACAGGAACGTACGTAGGTTCCTGGTACACCGGTTCCTGCCGCGGAACCTGCGAGGGAACTTGCACACGTTCCTGTAAAGGAACCTGGGTATTTGAATGCCTGCCCAGGTTCCTGTATTATCGTGGATGTTGCTGCGAGAAATTCCCTAGGGAGGATCCTGTACAGGTTCCTGTGCTGGGTAGAACTGAAGATAGTACAGTTGCACATTCCTGTAATTCCAAGCAACAATTTTATCATTTCTCAAATTTGTCAACGTGCCCCAAATGTGCCCCAAATTCCTTACTTCTCTTTTCACATTTTTCAGTCTGCAAAGCACAAAAAATCTTACACATCAATGTCCTCAAGCTCATTTACGTGGAACACCCCCAGACCTCGAATGACCTTTCACTTATTACTCGAAACAGAAGTTATTACCCTGACCTAAATAAATTGAAACAGTTAGAAAATATATAATAATGTTACAGGGAAGTAGTAGAAAATGAACCCTTTTTAATTGAAATGTATGAATTTGAATAATTAAAAAATTGACTGTTGAAATTTGATCAACTGCAAAGTTAAATCTTCTCAGTTATCAATTTTCAAGTCAAACTTTTACAATTGAGCCACTTGATTTTTTAATCCTTTTGAGTGTTGAGCAGTCTCAAATTGTATCTTCGAAACATTCGTTTGCTGAAACTATACCAATTGAATTTTTTTTGAGATGGAAAATATTTTAGGCACTCAAACTTAACCTATTTTCAATTTGAGTTTAAGAGGATTGAAGATTCTAGTTTTAAATTCATATTCAAAATATTAAATGAAGCAGCGAAAGCTAAACAGTGCTAAGTCCACTTTTAGACGAAATGGAGTTCTCTTAAAAACTCATATTTCTTTATTACTATTTACTTATTACTATTTCTTTACACCTATTTGAGTGAAAAATAAGGGTTTTGAAGCTTCCTAAACTAAAATTTAGTATTTAAATGTATACAAATGTTAAAATTTTTCAAATAATTCAAACTAAATAAATGAATTATACTAAAATATTCCAGTTTTTAACAGTTCGACGGTCATTATAAGATTTTGACAAGTATTTTAACAATTGGAGCAATTATTGTCAAAATTAAAAAATGTTTTAATAATTAGTTTGAATAATTGGATTTGTGTTTTATTTTTGTTTATAACACCAGAGAAAACTAAACGGTGCTATGCCCATAGACCTTTCTATTCGATTATTACATACACATTAGTGTTATCAATTTTTTCATACAAGTCTTATTACACCTATCTATCCACCTATAGATAAAAATAACTTACTCAATCAGAAATAAATATATGCAATTTTTAAAAATAATTTTCTGGATAGCGAAATTATTAAAAAATCATTGAACTATGTTTGAAAATACAAAAATTCTTATAAAAATGTTGTTTCTTATTCTGTACATGTAAAAATAAATGTTCAATCTTTCCCCTATTTTCGGCTCTTTTATGAAAAATTACCCTCTTTCCAATTTTTTGAGCTCCTTTTGCGCTGTGATCCCTACAATAAGCTCTCTTATATTATCTAATCATCAGATATAATAATCCTGTTTTTGGTCTAACAACGATTGGATTAGCTAAAATTTAATTAAATAAATTTAATTTAAAAGCTTTTTAAACATTTAAGGTTGTGACTTTTTGGTAAAAAATATATTCTATAGAAAACTAATTACAATTACGAAATCATTTAATCCAAACAGCTTTTAGAAACTACTAATTGGGTGGCATCATTCTCCTCTGCGACATTGTACTTACGCTCGAAAAGTCTTGTTATCTAAGCTTAGATTTTACAGCCATTTAAAGTAATGTACATCACATCTAACGCACTTCGCCATACGCCGAAATCAGTCATCGAACCAGACCTTCCGCTTCTTCTCTGGGAGCTCCGAGCACACTTGATCCTAAGCTGCCAAAAGCTGGTCGTCGCTAAAGAAAAGTCTACTTTTGAGCTGCTTCTTCATCTCTGAAAAATGGCCGAGGTCGTAGAGGGCAAGATCTGGACTTAAGGAGGGAGGTTCAAAAGATTTAGCCCAGACTTGACAAAAAAGCTACAGTATCCTTTGTCTATGTGCTGTAGCAGGGCCTAATTGGGACAGAAAATCGGCCCGGGAAAAGTGGTATAAACAAATGGTTGAGAATCAGTAATTGGTCCAATCCTGCAAGTCAAACTGATTAAATTGATTAAAATAGTACCGGTTCACTGGGATTTTTCACGAAATCCTAACCTACCAACCCTGGCCTTCGCCCGGGCCTATGCTGCAGCTTTATCCTGGTGTAAAAGCCAAGTGTTGAGACGAGATCTTGGCCTTAGGTTTTAAAGCCTCGTAATCACCTGATGTAAACATACCTATGTTTATCAGGAAGAGTTAACTGCACGCTATAATTCCAGTAAGACCCTCTCGATAATACTACGTTTTCGAAAGACGACCGCTATCATTCGTTTTTGTACTGATCGGTATTTGCGAACTTCCACTAGAGTATCCCCATCTTTAAAGGGCCATTCTTTGCTTTGCAGTCAAGTCTCGCCACCCGTGATGATACTGTTGATATACTTAGATGTCCCTCATTCAAAGCGTTTTAGCATTTTTTATACCACGATACCCTCTCTGACTTTTGCTCCTGCGTTAGTGCATGAGATCCTCAAAGCGTACAAACCTTCCTGATCGTTAGATGATTATGCGTGATTACTTCACTACCTGTGGCGGTCAACATGTGGGTGGATCGTCTTCTGCGCTAAAATCTCCATTTTTAAATTGTTTGTACAAGCAGATAATATTTCTCAAAGAAGGTCAAGTTTGCCTCATAACCGGAGACATTTCTTCAAAATACTCTTTCGCACCTAATTTGCGTAAAAAGTTATACCGAATAACAAACCTGATATTAATATTTCATTCAGTTCGACATTTAGTTATTACTTTCTTGCTGTTATCTCGGAATTTACTGCATGCCATTTCTTCACTTTCACTATCCCCGCCTATTTTTTGACGATTTTCTAATGTTGCCAGGCTCATCTTACTACGACCAATAGAAGGCTCATTTGACAAGACTTTCCCAGCATCCTAGTGATAGAAACAATAGTATAAACCTAATTCGGGTTGCGAAAATAAACTGGATAACACTTTTTAACGTTTGAAAGATTGAATATATTAACAGAGAGTCCAAAAGAAACATTACAGTCTCAGGCGTGCCCGCTCGACAATCGCTCCACGCACAACCCCTTCTTCCCTCTCCCTCTTACTCCCGTACACAGTACTCTATCAAAAATGGTAATGTCTCCTATACTTACGGACAAAAGCCACGCCACTTCCCATTCGCAGCTCCCCCTTCTCGTTGCTAGGTCCGTACGTTTAGACTCGACCGTGCTGTAAACATACATAAACGTATGGACTGACTGGATGTTTAGGCTCGGCCAATAAAAATGTATTAATTAAGATTCAGATTAGCAATATATAAAATTATTAATATATACTTTTAAATTTATGTTTCATTAAACAGATAGCCCGAAGTTAAATGTTCCAAAGAATGGCTCAAATATGAATACAAAAAATTCTTTATTTTTTCACAGCTTGTGAATATCGGATCTGGTGTGAGCATATTAGCAGTCTATGGTCCAAAAAACTACAGGAGGATATCAGGAACAAGGTAAAGTATTTTTTAATATCTATACTAGGGTGTAGTGAAAATGCTGAAATTAATCAAATAACATTGAGGTGGTTCACGCGGAATATCACTTATTTTACCAAATACCTGAAATTTGTACAATGTACAGCGGAGATAATTATGCAGCAATCTTGCAATTTGTAACTGGACGTTGAGTCTGTAGAGGTAAATGTTGTTAATTGAATACAGTACCTTTTGCAGCAAATATAACTTTCCAAAGAATGATATTATTGTTCACGCGAGAAACCTTTATTAGAACTCAAGAAGTGTACATCAATATAATACGAATATAATAGAAATTTTTCTTTTCTTGAGTTTAGTGTAACAGATATAACTTTTCAAAGGATAATATTTTTGTTCGCGCGAGAAACATGATGCAAGCAAGCAGGTATCATAACTTGTCTGAATACGCTGCTTAAGATCTTCACAGCTATCCTAAATGATAGGATTGTTCGGACAATCGGACCTGGGTGGCGAGAGATGTACGAACAACGCGGTTCAAAGAAAGGCGTAGCAGGATGTCGAGAGAACCTGCTCATCGATAGATGTATCTGCAAAGATGTAGCATCCTACCAGCGTTACCTACCGATGACCTGGATTAACTACCGGGAAGTTTTCTATTCAACCTCCCATAGACTTATTATCTGCCTGTCGGAAAATTTGAAGATTCATCCGCACATCGTGAGGTGCATAGAGAGATTGATGCCGCTTTGAAAAACCAGATTTACTATCTCATTTGGGAAAAATCGTGTGACAATTGATACCGTCACCTTTCAGAGAGGTATCTTTTAGGTTGATACCATCAGCCCACTCCTCTTTTGCCTCACATTATTGCCACCATCTTTTGCACTTTGCCAATCCCAAGGGCACTTATGCGGCGAACCTGGAAATCGAAATCATACTTCCAAAAATCAGTTAAAGTTTCAGTTTTTTAGTTATAAAATATTTGAGCTGGGCCAATCAGGAGCGCCGTATAAACAGATGTGTGTGCGTGACCGGGATTCCAACGCAGTGTTATTGAAGCGAGCGCAGAGGTGGGGTTAGCGACGGGAGAACACTACGTTGGAATGCCGTTCACGCAGACACAACCGTTTATACGGCGCTCCTGATTGGTCCAGCTTAAATATTTCATAACAAAAAAACTTCAACTGATCTAAAAAAAAATTCCATTTATTTTTTTTATTTTTTTACAGCTGTTAAAGTCCGGACTCTTGAGTCTGGGACTTTGGAATAGAACTGAAGGGCCTATGACAAAGCCACCGAACGCGTCCTCGGGTTGCGCATAGAGGGTCCCTGTACCAAGGGCTTCTGCTGAATATGGATTGAATATGGATGCGTATTTTTGAGATATTTCGATGTCTCAAGTTGGAAAAACACCCTGTATGCATATATACAAAAACGTCATACTCAAGGAGAAAGAAAAGAAAGAGAGGAATAAGGACCTAATAAGGGAGTTGCGACGGCTACACCCGGAAAATTCTGTTAAGCGAATCGCCTTGATCATGGGAGCTCTTGGATTTGCCAAGGTTTTATCGGTTGAAAGCCTGAAAAGCATCACTGCGTGTCAACAAAATGCTGAGGCACTTGCTGAGAAAATGCAAAAGGCGGCTGTCCTTGGGTCGCTCCGTATCCTCAGAGTGCACGATACTTTTGTCGGATCATCGTATTGAATTCGTCGCAGACTGTAACTGCCTAAATCTCGGTCGTGAGACGTGGTTACGGCTGAAATCTTGCGGTTGTCGTTATGACAAACTTTTAACTGTATATATATATATATATATATATATATATATATAATAAAAAAAAAGGTTAAACAATGACCGTAGGGTCCCACTAAGAGCAACCGCCATCTAAAAAATATCAATAGCCCCCAGTAGAACCGCGGTAAATCAAACCTATGGCCACGCCTCACAACCGTGAGGTGTGTGGTTGCAGGGCACGACGAAATCACAACGACAGGCCGGCGAAACCCTCGTGTGTTTTTGAGGACACGAAGCGACCCAAGGATGACAGCTTTCTGCATCTATCTCGCTATTGCTTTGGCATATTTTTGGCACGCGGGTATGGCTTTTAAGGTTACGAACCAGTGATAGTTTCGCACCTCCGATAGTACCTATCACAAGGACAATTACTCGCACCGAATACTTTGGGTACAGTCGTTGCAGCTCTCTTTTAAGGTCTTGATACCTCTCCTCTTTTTCTTTCTCCTTTGCAGTGATGTTGTATTCGGACGGAGCCGAGAATTCTATCACGAATATAGTTCGTTTCTCGAAGTCTTGGAGAACAATGTCAGGTCTCGAGTGTGCAACGGAGACTGCTGCCCGAAAAGCGTAGTTCCAGAAAATTTGGCACTTTTCGTTTCGGACAATTGACTCTATATGCCTTGGAGCGTTCGGCAGGACAGGGTCGCGACCAACACCGTAAGAGCGAAAAATATGGTAATAAAGTACTCTTAGGACCGCATTATGTCTATAGATGTACGTTGTTCCTGCGTGGGTCGGACACCCAGATAGTATGTGTTCTAGGTACATAGCGTGTGCATGACACGCTCTGCATCTATCACTGGGAACTTCTTGACATAAAATACGGGCACGGTATGCTAAAGTGGAAAGGACACCATCCAGGAATGCAAAATTAGAACCCTCTGTGGCTGAATTGGGCCCTGATGATTTGAGGAAAGCAAAAGTTTGCTCCTTCGACAAGGTCTGCTTATTTACATTTCTGTAAAAGTTTCCGTGCATATGCTTGTCAAGTAACTCTTGGTGAAATTTTCCAACCTCTGCTTTATTTACTTCGGCTTTTAGACGCCAAGCATCTAGATGGAGTAATGCACTCTCTTCACTTCTGATGTTAAAATTCAGGCCAAGGGTCTCGGCCGCTTGCTCCGCGGCTTTGTAGAGGAACGTTCCTTCGCCAATCATCTCGTAATTCCTGACCATTTTTAGGAGCGGATCTCTGCCATTAGCAACGATGTAAGCTGTACTTAGAACAATTCGGTTATGAAGACACTGGAGATTCAGAAGTCCGCGTCCGCCTTGACGGCGTGAAATGTATAATCGCGGAACTGACGAATTGATATGCCAGCTTTTATGCATATGCATGATCTTACGTGTGGTGACATCAAGGGCCTTAAGCTCGTTCTTCGTCCATTGAACCACCCCAAACGAGTAGAGTAGAACCGGGACGGCAAGCATGTTAGTCGCAGATACCTTATTCAACGCCGACAGATTGGAAGACCAAATCTGTCGAAGAAGATGCTTGTATCTGCTTCGGAGAGACTCCTCCACTGATGTTATGTCCTGAATGCAGCATTGAGGCACGCCCAGGTATGTATAGGTCTCTCCAGTTTTAAGATGTCTAATAACACTTATATCCACAAGCTCAGGGTCCTGGGGAACGCCAGTAATCTTTCCTTTCTTCAGATGAATTTTGGCACACTTGTCCAAATCAAAGTCCATTCCAATCTCTCCTGTGTAGTTCTTGACGATACTTACAGCAGATTGAAGTTTGCTTTTACCAGAGGCATAGATCTTCAGGTCATCCATATAAAATACATGAGTGAACTTATGCTCGCGCTGTTTAGTGTCGCAACAGAGGTATCCAGGAGAATTTCGTAGTGTGAGTGACAGAGGCAGAAGTGTGATGCAAAAAAGCAAAGGGCTCATGGTATCACCTTGAAAGACGCCCCTCTGGAAGGTAGTCAATCCAGGCCATTGACAGGACGCGCTGATGCGCTGCAGCGTCTTTACAGACGCTGCCATACAGCCATACGAGCTATACAGGCTCAATTTGTCGAACAATCGTGTTGTTTAGGACAGCTGTAAAGACCTTGTACGGTGTGTTCAAACAAGTTATTGGCCTGCAATTCTCTGGGTTGGACAAATTGCTTTCATGCGGCAGCAGTATAGTGCGCCCTAACACCAGCCACTGCGGAATGGGCGTCTCCGACTTTAAATATGAGATTAATATGCGGGCCAAATGTTGATGTATAAAAGTAAACTTCTTCCACCAAAAGTTCTTGATACAATCTGGTCCCGCAGCAGAAAAGTTCTTCTTGCCTCTAAGTGCTTTTTTCACCTTTTCCGCAGTAACTGATGGACATTCCTCCTCAGATTTTATAAGGTTGTCGCAAAACACCTTGAAGCGGATGATATTGTCAGTATCTTCTTTCAACTCCAGTGTTTTCGGGATTTTGTATACCTTACTCCAAAAAGTCTCTACCTACTTGGGTTCGGGTGGAATTTTAACAGAAACAGGGAGATCGCTGAACAGGCGCGATGGGTCAGCGACAAACTGTTGATTCTCCCTCATCCATCTCTCCCTCTTCTGTATTCTCCTCCTTGCGTCAGATAACAGCCGTATTTTGTCAACAATATGCTGCTTGATTGTTAGCAGCTTTGACTTGTTTGGTGTGTGATTCAAGATCCTTACTTCTTGGGCGAACTTTCTACCCCTTTCCGTGAACGGTCTACCAGATGTTATGTAGTCAATCACACATTGAACACGGGACGCATTCTGTCTTGCCCATCCAATTTTCTTGTTTAGATGATGCAAGCGTCTTCTGGTCTTCTGATCCAACGTCGGTTCCAGCCTTCGATCTGAATCAGCCAAAGCTCTCGCAGCACCATAATCTGAGCAATTGATGGTCCAGAGGTAGGACTCTTGCGAGATATCTCCACGAAGGGAGGCATCCATTCCAACTAGATCTTGGGTCTTAAGAGGAATTCGGATGTTGATGTTCCTTCTTGTACTGAAATTGCAATCATCTTTCAGAAGGTGCCTACTTTCTGCGGTTTGTCTTAATGTCGTTTCATCTTCGTCTGCAGCTTGTCCAAGCAGCGGTTGAGGAAGCGCTCCGCGTACATATCCATACTTCCGGAGGTAGTCGGCTTGATTTCGCAAAGACTGATGCGAAACGTGTTGAATCTCTGGGTGTTTCTGGCACCACAGAGTATGCATACGCGCCATAAAGCCTCCGCGAACAGGGATAATACTGGCATCGTAGCAGTCTAGCACATCATTCTTAAGTTGCACCCCGAACTCTAGGATGATCGGCATCGTTTGCCGACCCATTGTCGGGTGTTCTGCGCGTTCGATCATTTTGAACCGCATCTACAACGTTTTGGTGTCTTGGTGTTCCCACGAGCAGCTAGGAAAAGGGTTCGTCCATCCTTGTAGAGCCCTGCGTGCAAGGATAAGGCTGATACTTTGAGAGGTCGCCCGGTATCCCAGGGTGACTGTTAAAGACACCTCACCCAGGTGCCATTCAGCTTTCGGCACGTTTCTTACGCCTTCGCTTAGGGTTTATTCCTTCGGGACCATCCCTGGACAATTGTCCGCGACTGCTTACTAATTATTGGAACCATATTCAGCAGAAACCCTTTGTACAGGGACCCTCTATCCGCAACCCGAGGACGCTTTCGGTGGCTTTCTCATAGGCCATTCGGTTCTATTCCAAAGGAATGTAAACCGAACCGAATATATATATATATATATATATATATATATATATATATATAGAACTCAGAATTTTTGTTGGATAAAGAAAAATGTTTCAGACAAAAGTTAAAGCGGGCAGAGTAGGTCAACTATTGGTCATTTTGACCCAGATTTGAAAAGAGCAGGAAATTATCTGTTCAAAATGATATTTTTATGAAGTTCATGACAAGGACGAATGAAGGTCAAATTTGCGATAATGTTCAAATAATTGGTGTTAGCTCGAAACTTAATCCGAGAACTTTTAACTGCACGTGCTTAGCCAGCGGAAAATCCGAGGCATGCTCGTGTTAGCCAGGAGGGAATTCATTCAGTAATTCGCTATCGGTAGCGGCCCACTTTCTTAAATGAAAACCTCCACTTTCCATCATCTGAACAACTTGTGGTCGAATTTGCTCAGCTTCCGCGACGGTATCAGCACCAAACAAAACATCGTCAACGTAGACATTATTCTCAAGAAAATCCTGTGCGAGTAGAAAGTTTGGACCTTCATCTTGCTCCAATTGTTTAATTGAACCGCCGGATGTAATAAGGGGGTGTACAATTTTTCTGCACCATTCCGTTGGCCCCTGAGCGACTTTTTTTTTAAATTGAAATTTTGATTTTTAAAATATATATCCTTATAGGAAATTTTATTGCGCATCTTTTTTTCCTCTTGTAAAAAGTTGTCACTTTTGCTGTTTCCAAAATAAATGCAAAAAACACATTTTTTGAGAAACGACGTTTTTCAGTGTTTTTTCACTTCAACTCGCTCTAAATCCCGAAGTTTTCCATTTTTTTACATGAAAATTTTAGGAGTTACTCATTAGACTATTATTAAAGTGTTGGTGAAATCGAAATTAACATTTATTCTTATCAAAAAATGTTAATAATTTTTTTCTGAACAGTTTTATAAACATCGTTTGAATACTTTCAATCGGAAAGTCTATCGACGTTACTTTCAGCTACAATAAACTTCTAGCGGATGAAATGTTCACTAGGGTCCACATGAGTTTTCTGAAATGTTTTACTACCATTGGTCTAGCTGCTGAAAAACTATGATGTTTTAATTCTTTCGCTCGGCGTTGTGAATAAACGACTCAGCGCCATCTATGAGAAAGACGAGCCGCAGTGCTGATTCCTGGAGGTCTGCACGTGAAAACTTATGTTTTGCAGAATTTTTCTACAAAAATTTATTATGAAATTAATGATATTTTGTATAAAAAAATATTTATTTATACTTGTAATAACTCACGGGAAAAAGATAAATTATTATGACATCTCCTTCAGCCAAAACGTATTATTTTCTTTCCTTCTTTCCCTCTTTCTTTCCTTCTTTCTTTGCCTAAAAATAATGTGCAAGAATTTCGCAGAAAATTTTGTAAACATCGCGGTAAACATAATAATAGTGAGACAAATAATCTGCATGAGGAAGAGTGCTTATAAAATATACCTCACAATAGTCTCGAAAATCGAAAGTGTTACATCTAAAAAATAAGAGAATCATTTTTAAAACAGGAAATTTTTGAATTATTAAATGTGACTATTTATTGTTCAATAAAATGGAACAAGTTTCTTCGAAACCTCGAGGCAGAAAAAGATGTAAAGACGAGGAAGGATGGAAAAGAAATATTAGAAAAATTCGAAAGAATAAGGTATTTAAAAATGTATATAATATCATTATAATAAATTATTATGCTTCAATTTACCCAATTTAAATAACTTATGATAAACAATATGAGTTTTCACGTGCAAACCTTCAAGAATCAGCACTGCGGCTCGCCATTCTCATAGACGGCGCTGAGTCGTACATTCACGACGCCGAGGGAAAGAATTAAAACCATCATACTTTTTCAGCAGCTGGACCAATGGGAGTAAAACTTTTCAGAAAACTTATGTGGGCCCTAGTGAACATTTCATCCGCTAGAAGTTTATTGTATCTGAAAGTTACGTCGAGAGACTTTGCGATTGAAAGTATTCAAACGATGTTTATAAAACTGTTCAGAAAAAAATTATTAACATTTTTTAATAGGAATAAATGTTAATTTCGATTTCACCAACACTTTAATAATAGTTTAATGAGTAATTCCTAAAATTGTCATGTAAAAAAATGGAAAACTTTGGGATTTAGAGCGAGTTGAACTGAAAAAACACTGAAAAACGTCGTTTCTCAAAAAATGTGTTTTTTGCATTTATTTTGGAAACAGCAAAAGTGACAACTTTTTACAAGCAGAAAAAAAGATGCGCAATACAATTTCCTATAAGGATATAAGTTTTAAAAACCAAATTTTTAATTTAAAAAAAGTCGCTCAGGGGCCAACGGAGTGGTGCAGAAAAATTGTATACCCCCTTATTGCATCCGGCGGTTCAATTACCCTGTTAGCAAGATAAGGAGCACATGTCGTACCGTAGGTGACTGTGGCTAATTGATAAGCTACAATTTTCTTATCAGGAGACTGCCATAAGAGCAGGAAATTATCTGTTCAAAATGATATTTTTATGAAGGTCATGGCAAGAACGAATGAAGGTCAAATTTGCGATAATGTTCAAATAATTGGTGTTAGCTCGGAATTGAAATTGGAAACAGCAAAATGTTGACCTTCGAATAACCTTGAAAATCAAATTCAATGTCAAGGTCATTGGTACTAGTAGGTGATCACTCCGCCTCTGATGACTTTTGTCAGAAACATTTTGCCCTTCATTTGACCTTGTCATGACCTTCATAAAAATACCATTGTGAACGTAAAATTTCCCGCTCTTTTCAAATCTTGAGTCAAAAGTAGTGGTTCCCATTAAAAAAATGTTGACCTTTAAATAGCCTTGAAAATCGAATTTAAGGTCACGTTAATTAGTGCCAGTAGTTGACTCTCTGCCCCCGTCAACTTTAGTCTGAAAAATTTTTCTATATCCAACCAAAATTCTGAATTATTTCCCATTTTTCACGCGTTCAATATAATTGTATATATTCTCAACGACTTATATTTTACAAACAAAGGGTAACGCGTGAATATTGTAATTTTGATAATCATAATGTGCGAATGATCGTGTGTTGTCGTAAGAAGCCAATGCGGTTTCCCGAATCTTCAGTATGTAAGAACGCGAGGAACGTGGCGGTTCAACCAGAAAGACAACGTTAGAATTGTCCAATTCACGCCAAGAAATTATATCATTTACTTAGTAAAAAATAGAGACAATCAGTTCGACGATCAAGGAGGTCTTAACCGCGAGTTTTACTTGAAATTATCAAAAAATAAAGACTCTACGATGCTTGTTAAAAAAGTTTTGAAATCATTGACTTAACCTGATCTCGTACAAATGGAATCATAATAATTCTCAATTAAAAATTACTGAGTTTATTATGAATTTAGCATGGTCTTTCGAACCGGATCGAGTGTCATTTAAGACTACAAAACAGTGAAATTTTTCAAACATTTCGAAAAGTTCTAGAAAGTTCGCAAAACTCGATGTGATTGAGGCCATCATAGTGTCATCACAGCGTGACACCTACCTCTGTGGTAGAACTGCGAAAATTACGCGATACAACAAACGAGTCTTCAGCAGCTCTCATGAATGTAAAGCGTACGACGGAGTCCTGGAGTGACATACTCGTTTTCTTGATTTTTAAGAAGCTTGACGTTCCTTCTTTAAAGGAATGGGAGATGCTAGAGGGTGCTCGTACCGACTACTCGACGTATAATGAACTCGATACATTCTTAGAAAAACGCATTCGTGTTTTGGAAGCCATTCAGACTGAAAAAAATGTATCTTCTGATAAATCTGAAAATACAAAGTCATCGTCGGTACGGAGCCATGCTGCCTCTGCAAATTCTAAGTGCTTCTCGTGTAAAGAAAGTCATCCTTTATTTAGATGTTCACAATTTAGAGCACAGTCGATTGAAGCGCGAAATGAAATTATTTCAGAGAGTTCTGTCAAAACTGCGGCGTCGACAAATGCGCATATAGCTGTTGTAAATCACACAGATAAGATTGTTCAATCTTCTAGTAGATCAGGTAAGAGTAAGATTGCAGGATTACAAGCGAATCATGTCTCTCTAAACAATGCAATCCCATCTGTACATGTTTTTAATACTTTTTCAAATCTTGTAGGTCGTAATCTTTTAGCTACGGCTCTGGTAGACGTTCGAGCTGATAATGGTCGAGTCTATAAATTTGGACTACTTTTAGATCAAGGATCTGAGTGTTGTTTCGCATCAGAAAGAGCAGTAAAAATCTTGTCTCCGAGATGTGATAAGATTAATGCTCTTGTTTATGTAGTTGGTGGTTGAGAAATAGGATGAGCTAGAAAATTAGCTTATTTTCAATTTCTTCCAAAAGAAAAGGGTTGTAAAGTTTTGTACTTGCAATCATTAGTATTATTAAAGCTCATATCCTAGCATCCACCTGTAAGATCATGCGGGGGGATAAAAAAACAATTAGAAAAATGTTTGTTAGCTGCTCCAGACCCATTCTACACTTCGAATATCGATTTCATTCTAGGTGCAGACAAATTTGGATCCTGTTTGCAACTATTTTTGGCAGGATCCTTTCTGGTCCAGTTTCAAATCAACTGTCACCGTAATTTCTTCTTTCTTAGTTCATCATGACGTGACATCTGACGTACTTCATGAGAATTTAGCTTGTTTTTGGGTTTTGGAAGAACTCCCAATTAAAATACCTTTAAATGAAAAAGAACTCAGCTGTGAACAGCAATTTATTTCAACCCATAAGCGTTCAGATTCCGGGCATTACATGGTCCCCATACTATTTAAAAATCGGCCTCCGATTGATGTAGGTAACTCTTTCGAAAGAGCCAGAATCGTGCTTACAAGAACATTACGTCGCTTATCGGGAAAAACTGAACTGTTAGAGTAATATTGTGATTTTATGACCAAGTATGAACAATTAGGTCACATGAAAGTCATTAAAGTGAAAAATCTTGAAGTTTCTCTACAAACGATGTATTTACCTCACCATCCCATTATTCGAGCGACCAGCATTACAACTCATTTGCGTATTGTTTGTAGCGCTTCTAGCCCTGCTCCTGACAACACATCGTTAATTTCACATCTACATATTGGTCCAAAAATCTTAACAGGTCTAATTTCTGTCATCATGCGATGGCGAGAGAATCGCTACATATATCTAGCGGATGTGGAGAAGATGTTCCGACAAATTCTTGTTTTGACGTCAAAGTTCGAGACTATCAACGGATCTTAAGGCAGTCTCCTGATAAGAAAATTGTAGCTTATTAATTAGCCACGGTCACCTACGGTACGACATGTGCTCCTTATCTTGCTAACAGGGTAATTAAACAATTGGAGCAAGATGAAGATCCAAACTTTCTACACGCACAGGATTTTCTTGAGAATAATTTTTACGTTGACGATGTTTTGTTTGGTGCTGATACCATCGCGGAAGCTGAACAAATTCGACCACAAGTTGTTCAGATGATGGAAAGTGGAGGTTTTCATTTAAGAAAGTGGGCCGCTACTGATAGCGAATCACTGAATTAATTCCCTCCTGGCTAACACGAACATGCCTTGGATTTTCCGCTGGCTAAGCACGTGCAGTTAAAAGTTCTCGGATTATGTTAGGATCCGTTGTTTGATGCTTTCCAAATCAAGGTTAATTCTGAGCCTATTCAATTTCCTACTAAGAGAATAGCTCTCTCGGTTATCGCTAAATTATATCATCCTCTCGGTTGGTTAGCGCGTGTGATACTTGTAGCAAGGTTGTTGATGCAAGAATTATGCTTTTGTCAACTTAGAACATTTAAATATCCCGCGATAGATAGGATAATTCAAATAACCGTGAATTTGCGAATTACAGGGGTTTGCAGATGCGTCTACCAAAGCTTACGCAGCAAATGTATATTGACGCATTCTTGATGAGTCTGATCATGCTCAGGTCACTTTATTGCTATCAAAATCTAAAGTAGCTCCTATTTCTGCAATAAGCGTTCCTAAATTAGAGTTATCTGGGGATGTTCTTCTAACTAAAATGATTTAATGTGTTGCTTCAACTATGAATCTTGGAAGTGTTCCTATTTATTGTCATACCGACACTACTGTAGTATTGTGCTGACTAAAGAAACATTCTTCCAGTTATTGCTATTGCCTAACGCTAAATGGCTTCATGTTCCCACTATGGACAATCCTGCTCATTGTGCATCCCGGGGGATCTCTCCGGGAGAATTTCTCGATCATCCCTTTGTGGTGGTATGAACCGCCTTGACTCGCAGGGCCTTCCACTGGTTGGCCAGACAAACGTCCTTTGTTAGATCCTGACGTTGATTTGGAACTAAAGCTACAAAGTTCTCATCAAGTTAGCAGTGTTTTGAAGAAGCTACGTTTTATTTGGTACATAAATACTCGTCCTGGCCAAAAATACTTCATGTAACTGTCTATTGCCTTCGTTTCGTCAAAATCTTAAAGTATAAAATTTCTAAGAAAAAAGGGGCTAAACCACAATACCCATCTCTAGCATCTCAGACGTCAGAAATCAACCAAGCTCGATTGTTCTGGCTTCAATCTATTCAGAAAGATTCGGTCGCAATCCAATTGAGGGAACTTCATGAAAAGAGTGTTCTTACTATCAAGCCCCCTTTGAAATCATTGAATCCATTCTTGGACTCGAACGGATTGTTGCGTTTGGGAGGTCGTCTTCGTTTTGCCCCCATTAGTTATGACGAAAAACACCCAATTATCTTACCTTGTCATAAGATCAGTGAACTCATTACTTCACATGCCCATCTGAGATCGTTGCATGGAAGATTCCACGGCAACTCTTGAGCAGTCTTCCAGATTTGAGAATTGCTCCTAGTCGATCCTTCACGCAACAGGGGTTGATCATGCAGGCCTTTTTGATATTCAATTTGGTTCTGGTCGTGGGCATACAAGTCAAAAGGCATATATTTCTTTATTTATTCGCTGCTGTACGAGGTCAGTTCATATCGAACTTGTAACAGATTGTTCTTGACCTGCCTTTTCGGCAGCTTTCCATCTCTTTGTTTCTCGAAGAGAAAGACCTGTTTACATGTATACCGACAATGCAAGAAACTTTCAAGGTGCGGATAAGGAGTTGAAGATATGGCTTCAGGCACTTGAGCAAGAAAATGACTTACATAATCAGCTCGCTGCCAAAGGAACCTCGTGGAATTTCATTCCACCCTCTGCACCTCTTTTGGGGGGTTTGCGGGAGGCTGGAGTGAAGAGTGTCAAACATCATTTGCGTAGGATCGTAGGTCTCCATAAATTTACTTATGAAGAGTTTCCAACTCTACTCACACGAGTCGATGCTTCACTTAAATCGCGATCAATAGCAACCCTTTCAGCTGATGCAGAGGATTTTTCGTATTTGACTCCTGGACATTTTTTAATAGTATCTCCGCTTACAAGTGTGGCAGAGCCTTCACTGGAGTTTACGCCTGAAAGTAGATTGTCACGCCAGGAATTAATACTACGCGTTTTACATACATTTTGGCGTAGGGGGTCTATTGATTATCTTCATTTATTACAAAAAAGACATAAATGGTTCAACGAAAAGTCTAACGTAAATGTAGGAGACATTGTTCTATTGCGACAGGATAATTTTCCTCCTGCTAATTGGCTTCTCGGTCGCATCATTAAGTGTTACCCTTGTAAGGATGGTTTGATTCGTACGATAAAATTTAAAACTTCGAATTGCGAATATGATCGTCCGATCACCAAGCTATGTCTTTTACCACTGAAGTCGAATGAAGCACAAGAGCTTTATGAACAAAATTCTGCGAGTACATAATTTGTCTCTCCTTTTTTTTATCTATAAGTCTTCAAATTGAAAATCACTCTTAATTTGGTCTGTTAACACAGTTTTTATTTTTGTTGTTGTTTTCCTTTACCACTCTTTAGAGTTCTATGTACTACTGCTACAACAATTAACTTTTTTTGTTATTACTATTTCTTTGCTCAATTGTTTCTTCATGGCGGGCGGCTAAGACTTACTTTTTAACTCAAATTATGAACCTAATTTTTTTAGATTGCGTTTTGTTTTGTTTGGCCTGTTTTTTCCTTCCGGGCACCTTTTCCTGTTCTAGCACACGAGGCGAGCGGTATGTTCACCAGTTCCATATAATTGTATGTATTCTCAACGACTTAAATTTTACCCGCACAGTGTAACGCGTGAATATTATGAGTTTGATAATGATAATGTGAGAATGATCGTGTCTCGTTGTAAGAAAGCACTCCGGTTCCCCGAATCATCAGTATGTAAGAACGCGAGGAACGTGCCGGATTAACCAGAAAGACAACGGTAGAACTGTCCAATTCGCGCCAAGTAATTATATTATCGAAAAATGTTTCGAAATCACTGTCTCAACCTGATCTGGTGCACATGGAATCTTAATTATTCTCAGTTAAAAATTACAGAGTTTACTATGAATTTAAACACCCAGAATAGATTAAAATGTTCCACCCTGTATATGTATAATATATGTATGTGTATATATATACATATATACATATATACATATATATATATATATATATATATATAGTTAAAAGTTTCTCATAAGGACAACCGCAGGATTTTGCCGGGAGCGGGTGCTAATCTGACAAATTGCACCCCCTCCTAGCGAAATTAAGGTAAAATTTCAGCTGTAACCATGTCTCACGACCGTGAGATAGGTGGATACAGTCTGCGACGAGATCAATAGGATGATCCGGCAAAAGTCTTGTGCACCCTGAGGACACGGAGCGACCCAAGGACGACCGCCTTCTGCATTCTCCCCGCAAGTGTCTCAGCATTTTGTTGATACACAGGGATGCTTTTCAGGCTATTAACCAGTGAAACTTTGGCACTTCCAAGAGCGTCGATGATTAAGATGATTAGCTTAACAGAATATTCTAGGTATCAACGTCGCAACTCCCTTATAAGATCTTTATACCTCTCTTTATTTTCTTTCACCTTGGATGTGACGTTTTTGTCAGCCGGTGCCGAAAATTCGATAACGAACATAGTTCGTTTCTCGAAGTCAAGGAGAACTATTTCAGGCCTCGAGTGCGCAACAGAAACAATTGTCGAGAATATGACGTTCCTGTATATACGGCACTTCTCATTTTCGGCAATTGACTCTGTTTCCCTAGGAGCGGTGTTTGGGCTAATTCCGTAAGAGTGACGGAGATGGTAATAAAGCACGCTTAGTGCCGCATTGTGCCTTTGGATATAGGTCGTTCCCGCATGAGTTGGATAACTAGATAGTGTGTATCCTAGATGCTCGGGGTGTGCATGACACGATCTGCAGCTATCATCGGGAATATCTTGGCTCAAAATGTGGCTACGGTATGCTAGAGTGGAAATGACACCGTCCTGGCATGCCAAAATGCAACCCTCCATGCCCGACTTCAATCCGGATAATTTAAGGAAAGCATACGTTAGCTCATACGACATCGTCTGATCCTCCACATTTCTGTGGAAGATGCCGTGCATCCTCTTGTCGAGGAGCTCTTCGGGGAAGTTTTTCTCCTGTGCTTTCTTAATCCGGGCCTTCAGGAGTGAGTATTCAAGAAGGATAAGATTTGATGCATTTTGCTCACCCCTGATATTGCAGTCAAGGCCGAGTGTTTCGGCAGCCTCCTCCGCTGATTAGTACAGAAACGCCCCTTTGCCTACTTCTTCGTGTTTCCTGACCATTTGTCCTGACAATATGGGCTGTACCCAGAATAATCCTGTTGTGAAGACATTCAAGATTCAGTATTCCACGACCACCTTCAGGGCGTGAGATGTAAAGTCGCGGAGCAGAAGACTTAAGGTGCATGCTTTTGTTTATGTGCAAAACCTTTCGCGTCCCGATATCAAGGGATCTGAGCTCATCCTTCATCCATGGAAGCACTCCGAATGGATAGAGTACTACCCGAACGGCAAGCATGTTCGTTGCAGATACTTTGTTCTTAGCCGATATAGACAGGGTGGACCATTTTAATCTATTATGGGTGTTTAAATTCATGATAAACTCTGTAATTTTTTATTGAGAATTATTTCTTTTGTTTTCGGTTCCTTCAGAATCGAGCCTGATCTCCCTGATTCTGTCAAAAATCTACCAAAACCCAACGAGTTAGAGAAGTTTCGGAGAGAGGTATACGAAATCCCGGAAACTCGAGTTGAAAGAAGATACTGATAATATCATTCGCTTCAAAAAGTTTTGCGACAAACTCATAACAGCTGAAGAGGAATGGCCATCAATCACTGCCGAAAAGGTGAAAAAAGCACTTAGGGGTACGAAGGTCTTTTCCGCTGCAGGACCAGATTGTATCAAGAACTTCTGGTGGAAGAGATTTACTCCTACACACCAACATCTTGCCCGCATATTCACCTTATATATTCGAAGTCGGACACGTTAATTCCGCAGTGGCTGGTCTTAGGACGTACTATACACCTACCGAAAAAAGGCAACTCGTCCAACCTAGCGAACTACAGGCCAATAACTTAATTGAGCATACTGTATAAGATTGTATAAGACTGTATAAGCTGTCCTAAACAACAGGATTGTGCAAAGAGTTGAGCCTGTGTGGAGAGAGATGTACGAACAACGTGGCTCGAAAAAAGGTGTAGCAGGATGCCGAGAGAAGCTGCTTATCGACAGCTGCGTCTGCAAAGACTCGGCAGCCTATCAGCGCATCCTGCCAATGGTCTGGGTTGACTACTGGAAAGCTTTCGATTTAACCTCTCATAGACTCATCATCTCTCTGTTGGGAAGCTGGACGGTTCATCCACACATAGTGAGATGCATCGAGAGATTGATGCCCCTTTGGTCACTCATGTATTTTATATGGATGACCTAAAGATCTATGCTTATGGTAAAAGCAAACTTCAAAGTGCTTCAAATATCGTTAAGAAATACACAGGAGAGATTGGTATGGACTTTGGATTGGACAAGTGTGCCAACATTCATTTGAAGAAGCTTGTGGATATAAGTGTTATCAGGCGTTTTGACACTGAAGAGACCTATACATACCTGGGCGTTCCTCAAAGCCGCATTTAGGACGTAATATCAGGGTGTCTAGCGGACCGGGAAACCGGGAGAAACCGGGAAACCCCCAGGATTTTCATTGGACCGTGAAAAAACCGGGAAAACCCCGGGAATTTTGTTTAGGACCGGGAATTTTTTGTACTTGATTGAAAAATCGACTTCTTTCTACTTTATTTTTTTTGGATTCCATTTCCACTTCATGTACAGTCGCAAGGTTCCTTCCTATGCTTGTCCTTAGTACCGATTTATGAAATTTTTTGCATTCTCATCCTGATAAGAAGGTATTGGTTTTCTGTAAAATTTGCCTTAGTCGGTTTTCATCAAATCTCTACGCTTTGAGACCCACTCAATCAGAAAAAACGATTTTTACGAAGGTGTCTGCCTGTAGTCTGTCTGTAGTCTGTCTGCAGTATATAGGCACCAAAACTTTCGAAAAAGTAATCAGATTGGTTTGAGCTTTGACACACTTTTTAAAAACCTAAAAGAAAAAGACAAGTTCGTTAGCCAGTTATTTTTGATCAAAATTCAAAAAGTTAGAGCATTTTCAGATTTGTTGAGACCATTTTTTTAAGAGTTGAAAATTCTATGTACCTACAAGATTATCATAACAACTTTTTAAATTTTCTTGAAAGATCGAAAATTCAAATTCCGACCCCACAAAAAATAATGACAAATCAACAATAATTCGATTTTGCGGTCAAACTATGCAAGATACAAAAAAAAGAAGATTCTACGAGAATTGTGCACCTAACGAATTGCGGTCCATCGGCTTGTTAAATTTTTAATTGATCTCATAAATTATTGAATCATTTCCAACGGTCATCATACAAACACCGCCGATTCAGGCAAATTTCGTTGAGTTATTTTTCTTCTTTTTGAATCGGAGAAATCGGAACATTTACCAGCTGAGCTTCTCACATTTGAGAGAACTTAGCCAACAAATTACATCTCGATTTAAAAAAAAAAAGACTAAAAAATAATTCAACGAGATTTTGTGGTATTAGTGGTGTCTGTTTGGTGCCTGATTGATATGAATAAAATTTGCGTGAATCGGCACTTTTAAATTCTTAAATTAAGTTCGTGTATGGAGCAAGTGAGATTAACGAATTTGGGCATCTTGTTCATAGAAAATTCAATTGCAAGACAACTTAATTATGATTATATAATTGATACATTCGCGTCACAGAAGGCGCGAAGAGTTAAGAATTGAATATTTGCTGAATCCTTTTTTTTTACAATTCAGTTCAAATTGTTTTAATTTTGTGAAACGTAGTTCCTTTATTTACTAAAGAATTATTTCAGTTCACATTTATTTACTGTGTGTAAGGACGCTTTGTTAATTAAAAGTTCTTCACTTGTATGCGTAACGTGTCAGTTCGGAATAATAAAAAATTTTAAAATACTATGTTATGTACTTTTAAGCTATGGCGGATAAGTGAACAAGTCATAATTATCCAATAGACTAATCTAGGCCTTCAAGTGATAGTTTAGCTAACAGCAACATTTTTTACTGCCCAAAAAATTCTATCTGTCTTGAGAATAGTTAAAGTTAAGTTTTTGGGTTTGTATTTTCTTGCGCGGAATTCTCCACGAAATGTCAAAGAACATTGAACGTAGGAATATTTGAAATATTAACCTGCGACATTTTTTCTGGGGGGGGGGGGGGGGTGTAAATTCTTAACTCGCACCGGGTGCAAAAAAGGCTATTTATTGCACTGCTTTCTATTTAAATCGCCCAGTGATATAAAATTCAACCGATTTTTTTTACAGTGTGAACTGTTATCTTATTGTCAAAAACGGATGTAATTATCATGAGAAAACAAAAAATGTCGATGAATGTTACTATTGAAAGAGGTTAGAAATTTTATATAATGTTAAAAATGATCTGTGTTAATTAAATTTTCCCCTACAGCTCTAAAACAAAATTCCGAATTCAAAAAAGGATTCAGATAAATTAAAATAATATCCGCAAATAAAGGCAAGTAAAATGTTATGTACAATCGTTCAAAACCGTAAACAGAATATGCATGGTGGAAAAGGAACCTTAGCAGAAATATGGCTACACTCGAGTTGCGGACTGTGGTCAGAAAGCCCTCAAATTTAAGACCGCGGTCACTTTAGATCTGGGTAGTTGCATCCCGATCTCTATTCCCCCATCCGTGTGACTAACTCCGGACCATAGTGAAGGGGTGTGTGGGGGGGGGGGCGTTTTTCTCATCAAGTACGAAACGGGTACTTTGGTATGGAAAATCACGATAAGTAGCAGTGTGTTTTTGTGCTAATTTCTACGCTACTGCATCTGCTCATTCATAGCTTCAGAATGTAAGAAATTTGAAATGACTATTAATCCAGAAATAATTTATGTAGACCTCGAAATTGACATCCATTCGGCTGTACGTTGAAATGTTCAGTAATTCCATTACTACAAATGCCTGTATATTTGATTTAGGTCAAAGTTTGTGGAGAAAAATTCAAGAGCTAGGATTAAGTAATGAATAAAAAGACGAAAAATTAGAAATAGGTACTTTCTCGAAACACTTCTTTGGTCTCGCTTTTTTAAATCCGTATGATTAGTAAAATGTTATAACGAAGACCTCAAGGCTATCCAACAATTAGACAGCAGATTTCAAAAGCTTTGTGATTTTCTTGTTGAAATTATTCCACACAGCTTACGCCAGACAAGACAACACTACAAAAAATAAAGCTATATGGGTAATTGTCAAATTGAAGGCAAACTTGAAGTCCCAATAATATAACATCAACTTAGAAGCTCGTGCCGATTTTTTAAAAATTTTAATAAACATTTATTATCATCCTCTACAGAATGGGCAGTTCCTTTTTTTTATTTCTGTTCCTATTTACTTTAATTTAATACAAGAACACCCGAAACGTCATTACCGTACGGCGTCCCAACCTCACTTTGCACAAGGATAAACTGATTTTCTCCGTTTTTTTTAGACAGTAACCTGAAAAACGCTTAACGTATCAAGTTTGTAAACTTCACATGAACATAAATTTAATGTATGCACATTTTTTCAATTCAAATAAATAATATTTTAAAAGCCTTGATGTCTGTCTCTCAATTTTTTCCATTCCAGAAGTCATTACCGTACGTCTGTTTTTCTAGTAAAATATTGTAGTTACAGTTGAGTAATAAATACAAAAATATTAGGCGTATTGTTTAATACAAGTTTTTATAAAATTGAGCTTAAAGTATTAACTCTCTTTTCTGTGAATTCGATATTAAAACTGATAAGTGCATCTTGACAACAAAAACGTCATTACCGTACGTGCGTTAAAAACCATTTTCTGAGTGAAAAAAATGTAAGAAAACAATTCCGTTACTTGCTAGGTGGTGTTTTCTTACATAAGTAGGTGACATTTGATAATTAAAATTTGTTATTTTTTTATAAACAATAAAAAAGGTTAAACTTTAACATTTTTCTCGCATCATTACCGTACGGTACAATAGAACAGCGTACGACTGATTATATGCGCGTGCCCATGGATTCATTATTATTTTTTATTTTCATAACTGCCCCTTTTGCATTTAAAATAGTTACATGTGGTAAGATCAATTTCCGTTATGAAATATTTAATTTCTAATAATAATATGATTGCCACTGTAGGTGCTGAAATTTGCCTACAATTTGACAATTAACCATATATAAAAATTTTTTATTCAGCGACTATTTGTAGTATTCAATAGGATTGTTCAATAGGATTATACAACACAGTGAAATAGATATTACAGAAACATGTGGGAAGTATGTTGCCAATCTTAGTATTTATTTTACTTAATAA
Source organism: Andricus quercusramuli (assembly GCA_932178445.1). Classification (NCBI taxonomy): domain Eukaryota; kingdom Metazoa; phylum Arthropoda; class Insecta; order Hymenoptera; family Cynipidae; genus Andricus; species Andricus quercusramuli. The sequence continues at coordinate 34,854 of CAKNXH010058881.1, forward strand.
GCCTTCGCGGACGATTGTCCAGGAATGGTCACGAAGAAATAACCCCTAAGCGAAGGCGTAAGAACCGTGCCGAAAGCTGAATGGCACCTGGCTGAGGTGTCTTTAACGGTGACCCTGGGATACCGGGTGACCTCTCAGAGTATCAGCCTTATCCTTGCACGCGGGGCGCTACAAGGATGGACGAACCCTTTCCCTTGCTGCTCGTGGGAACAACAATGAAACCACCAAAACACCATAATGTTGTGAATGGGGTTCAAAACGATCGAACGCGCAGAGCACCCGACAATGGGTCGGCAAACAATGCCGATCATCCTAGAGTTCGGGGAGCTGAAAATAATTTATATGGAAACACGACGACGAACCGGCGAAACGCAAACATTGAGTTGACGGACCAACTTAAGAATGACGTGCTAGACTGCTACGATGCCAGCATTATCCCTGTTCGCGGAGGCCTTATGACGCGTATGCATACCCTGTGGTACCAGAAACACCCAGAGCTTCAGCACGTTTTGCATCAGTCTTTGCGAAATCAAGCCGACTACCTCCGGAAAAATGGATATTTACGCGGCGCGCTTCCCCAACCGCTGCTTGATCAAGCTGCAGACGAAGATGAAGCGACATTGAGACCAACCGCAGAAAGCAGGCAACTTCTGAAAGATGATCGCCATTTCAGTACAAGGAGGAACATCAACATGCAAGTACCTCTTAAGCCCCAAGATCTGGCTGAAATTGATGCCTCCCTTCGTGGAGATATCTCGCAAGAATCCGACCTCTGAACCATCAATTGCTCAGTTTATGGTGCTGCAAGAGCTTTGGCTGATTCAAATCGAAGGCTGAAACCGACGATGGATCAAAAGACCAGAAGACGCTTGCATCAACTGAACAAGAAAATTTGATGGGCAAGGCAGAATGCGTCCCGTGTTCAATGTGTGATTGACTGCATAACATCTGGTAGACCGTTCACGGAAAGGGGTAGAAAGTTCGCCCAAGAAGTAAGGATCTTGAATCACACACTAAACAAGTCAAAGCTGCTGACAATCAAGCCCCATATTGTTGACAAAATACGGCTGTTATCTGACGCAAGGAGGAGAATACAGAAGAGGGAGAGATAGATCAGGGAGAATCAATACTTTCTCGCTGACCCATCCCTTTTATACACCAACATTTGGCCCGCATATTCACCTCATATTTAAAGTCGGAGACGCCCATTCCGCGTTGGCTTGTGTTAGGACGCACTATACGCCTGCCGAAAAAAGGCAACTTGTCCAGACCAGAGAATTACAGGCCAATAACTTGTTTGAACACACTGTATAAGATCTTTACATCTGTCCTAAACAACAGGATTGTTCGACGAATTGAGCCTGTATGGCGAAAGATGTACGAACAACGTGGCTCGAAAAAAGGTGTAGCAGACTGTGGAGAGAACCTGCTAACTGACAGGTGTGTCTGTAAAGACGCTGCAGCCCATCAACGCGTCCTGTCAATGGCCTGGATTGACTACCGGAAAGCTTTCGATTCAACCTCTTATAGGCTTATCACCTGTCTGTTGGAAAGCTTGAAGGTGCATCCACACATAGTGAGATGCATAGAGAGATTGATGCCTGTTTGGAAAACTAGATTTTCCATCTCATCTATGAATTATCGTCTGACAACGAACAACGTCAAATTCCACAGGGGCGTCTTACAAGGTGATACCTCTGCGGCGACACTAATAAGCGCGAGCATAAGGTCACTCATGTATTTCATATGGATGACCTGAAGATCTATGCCTCTGGTAAAAGCAAACGTCAAACTGCTATAAATATCGTCAAGAACTATACCGGAGAGATTGGGATGGACTTTGGTTTCGACCAGTGTGCCAAAATTCATCTGAAGAAAGGAAAAATTACTGGCGTTCCCAAGGACCCTGAGCATGTGTATATATGTGTTATTAGACATCTTAATCTTGGAGAGACCTATACATCTTCTTCGACAGATTTGGTCTTTCAATCTGTTGGCGTTGAACAAGGTATCTGCGACTAACATGCTTGCCGTCCCGGCTCTACTCTACTCGTTTGGTGTGGTTCAATGGACGAAGAACGATCTCACGGCCCTTGATGTCACTACAAGTAAGATCATGCATATCCACAAATGCATTTCCACAAATGTAGAAAAACAGTCCTTGTCGAAGGAGCAATCATTTGCTTTCCTCAAATCATCAGGACTCAATTCAGGTATAGAGGGTTTTATTTTTGCATGCCAAGACAGTGTCATTTCCACCTTAGCATACCGTGACCGCATCTTATTTCAAGAAGTTCCCAGTGATAGGTGCAGAGCGTGTCATGCATACGTTGAGTACCTAGAAAACATACTATCGGGGTGTCTGACCCACGCAGGAACGACGTATATCTATAGACATAATGCGGCCCTAAGAGTACTTTATTACCATCCTTGTCGCTCTTACGGTGTTGGTCGCGACCCTGCCCTGCCAGACGTTCCAAGGGATATAGAGTCAATTGTCCGAAACGAGAAGTGCCAGATTTTCTGGAACTACGATTTTCGGGCAGCAGTCTCCGTTGCGCACTCGAGGCCTGACATTGTTCTC
>CAKNXH010058881.1:37837-65061 GCA_932178445.1 Andricus quercusramuli
TGATTGACTATATTCTTATTGATCTCACTAAAACTTGGACTCATAATGAGTCCAAGAAATGCCTGAAGGGCGCCTGGTAATTTTCCGTAATTAAAACTACCAAAACATGTATTAAACTCTACGAATAACAAGTTCAGTTGTCCGATAACTTCAGCTGAATGGCGGAGCAGGTGGGGGGGGGGGACGCAGTGAGAGGTGAAGTCAGATAAACAAGCCACATTTTAGCATTTATCATGGATATACCTAATCAATAAATTCAATTTGTTCACACTACATGTAAGTCAACATTTTATAAATGAGTTGGCCTTTGCCCCACCTGGCAATAACTTGCTTCCTCTTGATCGTCCTCTCAGTTTCATTAATGCTTTTGTTCGCTTTTGAAATCCGGGTATCTCCCAATTCTTTCAATCTTGGATCTCAGTCGAAGCACACTACTCAAGCTTAGAATCACGAATGAATTTTTAAGTGGCGTCCCTGTTCTCCCTCTCATAGAAGTCGGAGCACCACACGAGTACGAGCGTAGAACTACAGAGTGACAGGACGATCGAAGGAAAAGGACAACTGCCAGGTTCGGTAACCCACAGCGTGGTGGCGCATAGTCGGGGAGCCGTCTGTGCCACGCAGAGCCTCGTGGTCTGCCGCTAGTCGATGGTCCAAGGGTGGGCTGACTCGGCTCACCGCGCAGATTCTCTGCGCCAGCTTGATCCTAGTTTTTTCGAGCACTCTTGTACGTGCGGGAATCCCGTCCACTACGCTTGCGCCAAGAAAATCTCCTCTTAGTCCCTGGCGACAGCAGACCTCCACTGCAGGCATCCTTGTATAAGCTGACAGTTGTTGTTATGTTTGTATGGGATGGTTGATCGACCCTTGCCGCTCGAGCTGAAGTATGAAATAAAATAAAATAGTACGAACAAGAATTAGAATTAGAAGAAATCATCAACTTTTTATAAATTGGAACCCCGTGGTCCTGCAAGTATGTTAGATTCGGTCTGGTGACCTAACTTCCAATTTTTACAGGTACTCAGTTTCTTGTTTTTAGTTGATTCGTGATTCATGATTCTAAACCCATCTCACTAGTAAAATTTGAAAACTAAATTTTATAATTTTTACTGTATTTGTGCGGGGTGCGAATTACCCCGTCACAACTCCCTCTTCACAAGATTCGGCCCACCAGGACGAGTACCAGGTGGGTACCCATCATTCCTCTGTCTTGTTCCATTTTTCAAAACGCGAGTAAAAAAAATCAGTTGAAATTGGTAAATTGCCAGACCTCGGGTTCCATACACCATCATACACAAGTGTATTCGAATAGGGAACGATACAAAAAAAAAAAACATTATTGACCGTAGATGTCTAATAACAATTTTTATTGAATTGATTTCTTGCATTAAGTAATTTAGTCACCTGAATAGACCGATCCGATCAGTACGGATCTCAAAATGATTCAAGTTTGATGATGATTGATGTGATTAATTTTATTATTGTTTAATTCTTAATGATTGATTATCATTGTTCTGTTGAGTGTCCAACATGTAGTTTAATCTTGAAGTTGAATTTACTTCCTCGAGGAACAGTATTTAAACTTGACTGCATTCAGTCGCCACCCTCTTATTGTTGAATTAAAAGCTGTAATTAGGAACGTCTCTCATTGTCTTTGCTTACGTAGGGGATGTGCACAACGTGCAGGATCAACTACATGATACCCTGATGGCTACATTGAAAGCTCATCAGCATAGGCGGACCAATGGTAGTACTATAGACTACGCGAGAGTATCCTAATTATTCGCGATCTCTTTTAGTGTTGAATTGAAAGAAATAATTAAAACGTCTCCCAGTGTCACTATTTATGCGAAGAATGTAAATACTGTGCAGGATCAACTACATGATTCCCTGATGGCTACATTGAAAGGTCATCAGCATAGGCGAACCACTGGCAGTACTACAACCACGCGAGAGCATCCTAATTTTTCCTGAATAATTGATTTTAAGTTAATTTTTTTAGTTTACTTTACGACCTCGAGGAATTTTTATTATCAAATTCCGCAGCATAGTCAGAATTTAATTTTTTCTTTTTTAGTGAATGTGTTGGATCTCAAGGAACAATGTTTCTTTACAACCTAAATTTATTTAATCTTATTATTGTCATTGATGAGGAAATAGTTACATTTCAAAATTCAATTATTAATTTAAGAAAACATGTCAAAATTATTATTTAGAGCTATTTTGAATTTCTTTAGATTTCTTAGTTTCCTGAATTTATTCTTAAATCTGACATCGAAGTGAGATAGGAAGGTTTTTATTCCCTTTTTGACTTCGTTTAAAATAGTCATGGTATCTGAACTCTCGACAGAATTCAATTCCGAGAATTTACTTTCGAACCACTCTTATTTTTAGCTGGAATTTTGTAATTGATTATATAAAATTCCGAAAGTTTTAATTTTGAAGGGCAGGGATTGTATGGCCCGGGTCGGTAACCTCGATTGACCCCGATAGATCAGGCCCCCTTTTCCCCAAATATCGTCCGAGGTCATCGCCCGAAGTCGACAGCACGTAAGGTGGGATTTCAATATCCCGCTCATCCGCCATTTTAAATGGATATTCAATTTCACAGACAATGCAACATTTCAAAGTACAGTAAGATTTTCAAAGTTCCACCATCAAAATTCAAAGCAATCAAGTAGTTAGTTAGTTGTAATGTAGGCGGGGGGGGGGGGGCGGAAGGTCCCCATTCCTGGCGCTCAAGCTATAAAGCCAATTGTGCCACACCCGTGTTTATTCTCAAGGCAGTACTCCGAATCCGGCCATCCTTCGCCGAGTGTTTTTGAATCTCGGTGGGTTTTTCGTTCTTATCAACGTGCTCAGATTATACCTCTCAGGCGCCAGGCATACCTATCGCACAGTAAACGACGTCCTCCTTTATTGATCAGGCAAAGTGACCCTCACCCACTCTGCCATTCGGCAGCCTCCCTAGCAGGCTAGGGTGTACGGAGCGATCCCTCTGAGGTCATCAGGTTGATGCACAGATTCGAAGCACTGCCTTGGTGTGTTATGTAAGTGTATGTGTGTGTGTTCATTACTCGAAATCGGCCAGCGACCACCGAGCGGAGGTCCCTTAAGAGGGCCTGCCTATACGCAAGGAGATCGCTGACTCATTTTCGAGTCTTCACAGAATCGGCTTCGACCTGCAAGGCTATTCCACTCGACATGGGGCCCCACCTTGGTACGATACCAGCTTTTTCTGAGGGGACCTACAGTTTAAGGTGGGTTCCAAACCACCGGAGCCCCGGTAGAAGTACATAGAAAAATTTCCATTGGTACCCGGTTCAGAGATCGAACCCCGGACCTCCTGCATGGAAGTCCGACACGCTATCGTCTGAGCCACCGAGGCTTCTAAGCAATCAAGTAATCAATTATTATAAATTATTTTAAGTAATCAATTATCCTCTACTTATCATGCACATCAAACAAATTAAATTCAATTGAAGTTTCAATTAACCTGGCGGAATTACGCAAATCCAGGCAATTATAATTGTTGAAGCCAAGGTGATTTCTACGATTGGTGTGAGTCAAGTTCACCAATGATCATGATTAATCAAATGGCGGGTTCAATTTTTCAGGTGGCATTGAGGTTATGTCGATGCTGCTGCAATGCAACTTCAGTTTTGTCTATTTATCCTTGGTACATGAAAAAGGATAAAGAAACCATTTTCAACTGACAGATAATCACCCCTATTTAATTTAGATGATTATTCTTTAATATCACATTGAGGTTATGTCGGTTTACCACAACGCAACCTCAGTTTTGTCTGCTTTTCCTTGAGACATGAAAAAGGATAAATAAACAATTTTTAACTGATAAAATATCCTTTCCAGACAAGCAGGGGATCGTGAGTTGAGGATGCATTGAGGTTATGTCAATGTCACATCAATGCAACCCTAGTTTCAATTTGTCTGTCCAATCAAACCTCTCCAAATGTCTGTAAAATTGTTAATTCTTAATTAAACAAAAATCTATTTCCATTTAAAAAAAAATTGATCATTTAGTTTCATCTCCCAAAAGGAAAGTATGCTTATTTTTCTCAACATTATTTAGAATTAGATTTTCTTTTTAATTGTTAAAATTTAATTGATCGGTGCTGTTTGTCAACAGCCGAATCGCCATTCAACTCAGATTCATATGTGGTGACTCACTCTCTCTTATCACTAGTCACCTCACACTTCAAAGCAATTACCATTATGATTGGAACTTTATTTGTCCCATAAAATTCTTAGGACTCTCACTTTCAAATTTTAATTTGATTTTGGAGTGGAACTTCAAATTCCATTTCGCTCCGTTTCCAAATCCTTCTGCACTTCCCTCTGCGTCACTCAAGCTTATAGGTCGGGCGTCATTTATAACCTCTTTTTTACTGATTGACTAAATTCTTATTGATGTCACTAAAACTTGGACTCAAAATGAGTCCAAAAAATTCGTGAAGGGCGCCAGGTAGTTTTCCGCAATAAAAACTACCAAAACAAGTATTAAACTCTACGAATAACAAGTGCAATTGCCCGATAACTCGGGCAGAGGGGCGGAGCAAGCGGGGACGCAGTTAGAGGTGAAGTCAGATAAACAAGCGACATTTTTGCATTAATCATGGATATACTTAATCAATAAATTCAATTTATTCACACTACATGTAATTCAACATTTATAATTTAGTGAGCCTCTGCCCCACTCCAAAACGAAAGTAAAACTGTACTCGACATTGTCTTTTTAATTAATTTTAGTGGGGTTCCATGCTGATGAATAATAAACACTAGATTGTCTTTTAAATTATATTCACTGACTCGAGTTTACACCCGTGAACTTGATCCAGGTCAGCAACTCACAAATTTCAACGGCGTGTGTCTACTGATTCCACACACGACGTTGAATTCTAAGACGAAGTTACATTTGAGAACAAGAAATAGTAATGTGGAACCCACCTGGCAATAACTTGCTTCCTCTTGATCGTCCTCTCATTTTCATTAATGCTTTTGTTCGCTTTTGAAATCCGGGTATCTCCCAATTCTTTCAGTCTTGGATCTCGGTCGAAGCACACTACTCAAGCGTAGAATCACGAATGAATTTTTAGATCCGGGTATCTCCCAATTCTTTCAATCTTGGATCTCAGTCGAAGCACGCTACTCAAGCTTAGAATCACGAATGAATTTTTAAGTGGCGTCCCTGTTCTCCCTCTCATAGAAGTCGGAGCACCACACGAGTACGAGCGTAGAACGACGGAGTGAGAGGACGATCGAAGGAAAAGGACTGCTGCCAGATTCGGTAACCCACAGCGTGGTGGCGCATAGTCGGGATGCGTTCTGTGCCACGCAGAACCTCGTGGTCTGCCGCTAGTCGATGGTCCAGGGGTGGGCTGGCTCGGCTCAACGCGCAGATTCTCAGCGCCAGCTTGATCCTAGTTTTTCCGAGCGCTGTTGTACGTGCGGGAATCCCGTCCACTACGCATGCGCCCAGAAAATCTTCTCTTCTTAGTCCCTGGCGACAGCAGACCTCCACTGCAGGAACCCTTGTATAATCTGACAGTTGTTGTTATGGTTGTATGGGATGGTTGATCCACCCTTGCCACTCGAGTTGAAATTTGAAACAAAATAAAATAATACGAACAAAAATTAGAAAAAATCGTGAACTTCTTATAAATTGGAACCCCGCGGTCCGGCAAGTATGTTAGATTCGGTCTGGTGACCTAACTTCCAATTTTTGCCGGTAGTAAGTTTCTTGTTTTTAGTTGATTTGTGATTCGTGATTCTAAACTCATCTCACTAGTAAAATTTCAGAACTAAATTTCATAATTTTCACTGTATTTGTGCGGGGTGCGAATTTCCCCGTCACAATATATACTCTACCGTCGGAAATTGTGCGGACGACTCTTGTGAGCGCTGTTAAAAATCACTGCTGACTTCGAACCAGGATATTTCGGCGAAAAAAAGAGATAGGGTATCGTATCTGAGCTCAATTTTAATCGTCGATCACGGTTCTTGGCTGGTCTGCTACTCGCCTCCTTCGTTGAGGCAGGACCGAACAGGCCACGCGCAGAGGTGGCGCCTAAGTGGATATTGACCTATTCTTCAATATGGAGATAATATAAGATTCAAATAATTGTTTACAATCATTTTGATTGAACATTTTTAATCATATCTCGGGCACCCAGGAAGATTTTTTCAGTTTTCTTGGCTTAAATTGAAGATAAGATTTCAGGCTCGATGTCGTATAATTTTCAGGTTTTTGAAGAAAACCTGAAGAAAATATCTCTTTGTTTCGCCGAAATATCGTGGTTCGAAGTCAGCAGTGATTTTTAATAGCGCTTACAAGAGTCGCGCGCACAATTTCCGACGGTAGTGTAATAACGTAATATTCATATAATAATAAAGTTGCTTTGGGTTCACTCCTCAATGCAACAAATTATGCGGTTACGACACCAGTATCGCGCAGTCCCACCCACAATAGGCCTCCATTGGATGGAGGCCATGGTTCAGTTGGGAGTGGCAATAGGAACGAACCGAGGCGACGACCATGCAATGGCCCCGGACAAATGCGAGAACATTGATTTAAATGATTGGACCAACTCAGGAGGGACATCCTTACCTGTTGGCAAAGAAGCTCACCTGCGCGAGGAGGATTCATGAAGAGGTTGCATGAATATTGGGTCCATGTGCACCCGGAATATGCTCATAAAACGCCTTAGTATTTAAGAGATCAGGTATCCTTTTTGCGAAAAAAACGGATATGAAGCTCTTTATCGAAAAAAAGAAGAGCAACATCCTCCAGTGAACATTCCACCCCTTCCAGCACGACCACCTTTGCAGATAGCCGATAATGCCAACATGAGAAGTAGGAGATCTATCCACCAAAAAGTCTTCCTCAGGATGGACAAATTATCTGAAGCTAATACTGCTCTCCCCGATTTGCTCCCCGAAGATGTTAATCTCTGAAATCTGAACTGTGTAGTTTACAAGAAGGCGGTCTCCCTGCTTAGCGAAAACAGAAGTAACGATACTTCAGTACGTCTGAGTAAGACTCGCAAGCGTATTGCACAGTTTCAGTTTAAAATCGAAACGGCGAGATGGCATGCATGAAATATTCAGTGCGTGATTAGCTACATAACAAGCAGCACTGGACGCAAAAAATAAGATCTCTGTGGATTCAGGAAAATTCCACCTTTTCTACTCATGCTTCCCGTCTGTTCAATAAAGCGTCACGTGCCGTTAAAAATCCGCCAAGTCGAGAAGAGATTCAAGTCTTTTGGGAGCAAGTATGTGGAGATACTTATCAGCTAAATGAAGACGCTTTTGATATATCACTATTCATCCTAGATCTTCCGTACCTCGGATATATCTCCCTCGAGATAAAGGGGGTAGAGGCTTGCTAAGCTTAGAGTGTCATCATCGAAGAACGGTTCTGGCTACAGCCTTCTCAGTTATAAATAGCACAGATTCCCTCATGCGACTCGTACATCAACATAAAGTTGTCAATGCTGCGGGTTTTCCATACCGTACCGCAGATAAGGCCGCATAGGAGCTTGGCCTCCCATTTGATTCCAGCAACACTATACATGGACTAGCATCACTAACACCTCTGGTGCTCAAAATTCGTATACAGAAAGAAGAACATACGCTCAGTGGCGGCGTAGCATGGGTTGGCACCCGGGGCGAATGCGCTTACGCCGCCACTGCATATGCTTCTACTAAGAGAACATGCTGACAAGCCCCTTCATGGTAAATTCTACGGCATCATACGTAGAGAAGAGCTCTCAATGGATCTGTCCAACATTGTTCTCAAGTCAGCTGGATTGAGATCGGAGACTTAGGGATTTGTTTTTGCCTGTCAAGACGGCGTTATAGACACCTTAGTTTACCGCGAGCGCATAATGAATGTACCTGTAAGCGATACCAACTTTCGAGCGTGCAAGCAAGAACCAGAAACACTTGGACATGTTCTCAGTGGATGCTCAAAATATACACGCTACGGGTACATAGAGAGACAAAATGTGGCTCTAAAAGTGTTATATTACCATCTTGGGCACTTCTTTGGTGTTGATCTATTGCCCATCTTGCCATATGCCCAGGGGGAACTCGAGTCCGTTGTGAAGAATGATCAGTGTAAGATCTACTGGAATTTCTCATTCTCCACCACTCAACGTATCAGTGCTACGAAGCCTGATATTGTCCTCCAAGATCTGAAGAACAAGATCATTTACGTGATTGAATTCTCGGCACCAGCCGATGGTAATAACACGGCAAAGGAGGAAGGAAAACGGGCGAAATATCAAGCACTTCTTTTCGAGCTGAGCAGGTTGTACCAAGGCTACAAAGTCCATCTTTTAGTTCTCATAATCGGATGTCTTGGAGGTTTGAAAGCTTTATTTATTAGTTAACTGAACAAGATGCTGTAATGCTGTAAAGATGCTGTAAAGCCAGTGTCAGGCTCATTCCATCGTGAACCAGATGCAAAAGGCTGTTCTTCTGGGATCACTTCATCTGGTCCGTCAACACTGTTCTTCATAACATTTTACAAAGATTGGTAGCTCTAAAAAAGTATCCATAGGTGAAACCTTCATGTCCAACTGTCCCGTCTGCCGCGTAAGGTCATCCGCGGCTAGAGACCTGACTCCAAGGAACAGTGTTGCAAGGTGTTATCTCGCGTAAATTTTCCGCTCTTTCTTACACTCTAGGACAGAAGAAGCAGAAGCGGTAAGTGGAGAAAAAGCGAAGGCTCAAAGGGGTAAATGTCCATGGCACTGATCCCGGTCCGAAACTCTAGAATTGCCCTGGTGGTAGTCCGCTACTCATAGTGCACCGAGAAATATTTTTCTCAATTTTCATTGAAAATCATAAAATCATAAAAACGGATGCAATTATACTGACCAATAGTGAATTTATTTTAGTATATTTTCAAAGTTAAAAAATCATATTTTTGAAAATGCTAACTTTTGAGTTATTTGAATTCTTTAGATCCCTGGTATTCTTTTGAATTAGATGGGATACTTTTAAACTTTTACAAATTCTTTGAATTCTTTTACCTTGCTTTAAATCTTCTGAATTCCTTGAATTTTTACGAATTTTTCTAAAGTTATTGAATTTTTCGAAATTCATCTGAATTCCTTACCTTATTCTGAACTCCTGGAACTTAAAAATAAAATGATGTAAAATTAGCATTAACAGTGAACACGTTTATTAATCATCAGATCCTAAAATGGCGAGAGAGATTATCTACTCAATGCTTCGGGTACTTCAATATTATCTGACAGTCATACAATTAAGTAAGATGTGAGTTTTCATACGGCATGCTATACGGAAAAAAAAGTTGATTAAACTTTCTTAAACTATTTACAGAGTCGGGGATGAGAGCGAACCTTGAACAAATTTTTTATATTCGGTTTACCTTTCAAGATTTAATGTAGAACAAATCTGGAATAACTCTACAAGAATTCTGTAAACTTTATATTGAATACCGATTTAAATAAGTTTAATAAAATATATATTGAAATTCATGAAAAAATGCTGGAAACTTTCATAGAAATCACAATTGAGGTATTGAAAGTTTGTGATCACAACATTATAAGTTGTGAATACCTCAATTCAGTCAAATATATAGAAAAATTCTTTAAAAAATATTGAAAAATCTTATAGAAATTCGATTCGAAGTATTGAGTGTTTGTGAACTACTTCAATATAAGATCTACAGACTTCAGTTCTTTAAAATGTAGCTGCGCTGTCGCTACTATGCGCAGGCAGCGACTTTTCCGCATCGCTCCCGCGTGAAAACAAAAAAAAAGAATCCAAGTCCTAGAGAACATCAGCCCACGTTGAAAATTAAAATGCATCCAAAATAACTACCACGGGTGAGTCGACGATCAGGGTGCACTGGATCGTGCACCAGGTCGTTTAGCAGTATTCTACGAAAATTTCTTGAAAATTTAAATTGTGTCAATAGTCAAAATAACTACCACTGGTGAGTCGACGATCAGAGTGCACCGGAACGTGCACCAGGTCGTTCAAGTCGTCATCTACGAGATCTTTTTAGGATTTTAATTGTCTCAACCGCTAAAATAACTACCAATGGTGATTCGACAATCCGGGTGCACCGAATCTCGCACCAGGTAGATTAACACGTATTCAACAAGAACTTTTTTTAAATTAAAATTGTGTCAACATCCAAAATAACTACCGTTGATAAGTCGACGATCAGGGTGCACCAGAACGAGCACCAGGTCGTTTAGCACGTATTCTAGGAGAACTTTTGTAAAAGTTGATTTGTCTCAATAGCCAAAATAACTACCAATGGTGAGTCGACATCAAGGTGCACTGGAACGTTCACCAGGTCGTTTAGCTCGTATTCTACGAGAACTTTTTTAAAATTCTAATTGTGTCAACATCCAAAATAGTTAAGAGTGGTGAGTAGACGATCCGGATGCACCGAGTCGCACAACAGGTAGTTTATCACGTATTCTACGAGAACTTTCTAAAAATTCAAATTTTTCCAACCGCCAAAATAACTAGAAGTGGTGAGTTGACGATCCGGGTACACCAGGTCGCGTACCAGATAGTTTAGCACGTATTCTACGAGAACTTTTTAACGATCCGGTGCACCCTGATCGTCGACTCACCATCGGTAGTTATTTTGGCTATTGACGCAATTGAAATTTTCAAAAAGTTCTCGTAGAATACGTGCTAAACGACCTGGTGCATATTCCGGTGCACCCTGACTGTCACTCACCATTGGCAGTTAGTTTGGCTATTGACACAATTTAAATTTTTTGAAAATCCTCGTAGAATACGTGCTAAGCGACCTGGTACACGTTCCGGTGCATCCTGATTGTCGACTCATCATTGGTAGTTATTTTGGTTAGTGACACGATATGAATTTCAAATAAATTCTCGTAGAATACTGCTGAACGACCTGGTGCACGTTCCGCTGCATCCTGATCGTCGACTCACCATTGGTAGTTATTTTGGCTATTGATACAATTTAGATTCTAAAAAAGTTCTCGGAGATGACGTCTTGAACGACCTGGTGCACGTTCCGGTGCACCCGGGTAGTGGACTTGCCATTTAGAGATGTGTCGGTTATTTGAAAACTTAAGATTTTAATTTTCAACGTTAGAAATTGAAATAGATTCAACTTTTTCCATGCAATATCTTATTTAATCGATTCAAAAAATATTGAATTAGGAATTCAACTTTCAAAATTATTTTCAATGCAAGCCTTTAATTTGATATAACTTATATAAACTTATTATATATAGATATCTAAGATCTTATTAATCTTGAACCTACTAGAACTTATAACCATAAAGGAATTTGCGATTGAAAAATTTTTCGAAATATAAAATTTCCAAAATTTAAAAAATGGCAAAGATCCCAAAATTTGTGATTCCCTAGATTTTAAACTAAGTTTTCGAAATATGATATTCTTGAAATTACTGACATTATAAATATAAAACTCCAGAAATTTCAAATTCCCGAAATTATCAAACTAGAATTTTCCAATCACAAAAATTCTTCAGACAGGCCTGCACAGCTGTAGCTTATATTTAAAAAAAAATTTATACTACAAGTTATGTTAGCTGCGAGGCTTTGTTAGGAGCTCCGAATGGGTAGGTAGGGGGTTTCAACCCACCGCGAATAAGAATTTTAACTTTGACTAAACTACCCGCCGTATCCTCTACTATAAGACTAGTTCTATCAAATTTAATGAAATTTTTTTTCCGTGTACTTGCCCAGATATCAGCTTTTAAATTTTTCTTTGTCCTTCTTTTGAATTCCAAAACACAACTTCTTTATTGCTCGCCTCAAATGATTCGATTAATTGCAGCACTTTTCACTCCGCCCTAATGTATATACCATTCTAATTTTAATTATTTTCTAAATGCTTTTTAAAAAAATGCAGCAAAAGTACTATATGGAAAACTTTAAACTGCTTTCCTTAAACTAATACCAAAATGTATTTTTCTGTGAAAACGAAGGCTACTATCATAATCATTAACAATCATTCACATTCCAAAGTTTTACATAAAAACGTTTTAAAATGTTATGATTACCAAACTAAGATAGTATGTTTTTCGGTGGTAATTCAGTTTATCTTGATTCTTTATTGTAGCTTAGGCGGTGGAACATTTTTAGGACTATGTTGTCTACTAACCGGATGTAACACATTTGAAGAAGCAATAGAATTGGCAACGAGTGGTGATAACACTAGAGTAGATAAGTTAGTAAGGGATATCTACGGAGGTGATTATGGCCCTTTTTGCCTTCCAGGAGACCTCGTAGCGAGCAGGTAATTTCATTGTTATATCAGTTATATCAGATTATAGTATCCAGGATTTGAGTATCGAATATTAAAGTTATTTATCAAGGTTTTCTTAACCTGTGACAATTATACGAGTGTCCCAAAAGTCTCGGGACGGCTGAATACTTCCTCAGGTAAGATATTTTCCAGGGAGTTCAAGGTCATTCTTGAAGTTACTTTCGACGAGGAATTCAATGGTGACCTTTAATTTGATTTTGATGATGACCTGCACGGTCATTTCAATATCGAATTGATTCTTTTCAATGGGAATTTTTGAAGAAAATGTCCTGGTGAAGATCCTGATCAAAGTCAAGGTCGTCACAAGTCGATCGGGGGTAGAAAATGCTACAACTCTTGCGTTGAACATTTTCTTTGAAAATGCATGCCAGTCGAGTCATCCTGCTGTACTTTGTTTGACCTTGCCATGACCTTCCCAGGTCATATTTCCTATTAATCGAGGTCATATCTGGACGTGAAATTTTCCGCTCTCTCAGTTCCCGGGATCAAAAATAGGGGTTATTATTTAAAAAAATCAATTTGACCTTGAAATGGCCGTGAAGGTCATGGTCAAGACCAAAATAAATGTCACCATTGAATTCCTCGTTAAAAGTTACTTTAAGAATGATCTTGAACTCCCTGCAAAATATCTTACCTGAGGAAATATTCAGCCGTTCCGGGACTTTTGGGACACCCGGTATATTGCTGCTTCAAATTTGGCGATTTTTTGAGTGAACTACTTGATTTCGTTTTAAAGCTGACTAAAATCTTGACAAATAATAAAATACTGTGCAAACTTTTCCGTTTCATATTTGTTTTTTAGAAGAGAGATGTTTTCCACACTTTTCTTTACTGCAGTCAATATTTGAATACACTTGGGAAATTAATTTACGCAAAATTCGATGAATATGAAGCATTAATACACATTAGTTTGTATTTTTTCAGTACTAAGCAATCAATTCTGAATAAATTTGTAAATACTCCTAATAGCAAATTTTATGACGTTAGCTTTGGCCAAATGAATTCAAAAGTTCGACGCAACACGGTCAGTAAAGAAGATCTTGCACGTGCTACCCTTGTAACTATTACGAACAACATTGGCTCTATTGCAAGAATGTGCGCAGTGAATGAAAATATTGAAAGGGTATTTATTGATATCTTTGAGTTTCGTAAATGCTTTGAATAATAACCAATTCATAGTTTCTTTGTAACTCAGATATTTCTGAAAATAGTGCTCATTTTTCAGGTTGTATTCGTTGGAAATTTCCTCAGGGTTAATCCCATATCGATGAAACTGCTAGCGTATGCTATGGACTACTGGTCAAAGGGGATGCTAAAAGCTTTGTTCTTAGAGCATGAGGTATGTTTAAACAATTTTTAAATCCATTATGAACATCAGGTTTTCCTGCTTTCCGGTTTTATTTGACAATTCATATTGTACCCAACGTTTAACTAAACATTCAGAATTAAACAATTTTAAATTTAAGCAGAAGAATTACCAAGCAGGATCCTTCAAGACCCTTAAATTCTATTTTTAATTGGATACCTTAATAGGCAGTTCAATGATACAAAATTAAAAGCCTCCAACTCGAGTATTTTCAATTTAAAAAATTAGAATATTTCAAGAAATTTTACACATTTAAAGAAACCGATGTACAACCTACTAATACTAAAAACTGAATTAATTTAGAGACCATTGCTTTAACACCTACATTTACTATAATTTTGGTTAAGTTTGAACTTGCATACCTATTTGTGTGTTTATGTTACACGCAAAGTATAGAATCTGGCATTGTACATAACGCCTAGACAATATCATAATGTCTAGCTAATACACATAATGCCCAACAGATACCAGGTTCGGTATGTAATACTCTCTGTTTCGCAAATTGCCCAGGCATTATATATGATGCCCAAATTAGACCAGGCAAAGAGTTTCGCCGGCCTGTCGTTGAGTTTTGGTCCGTACCCTGCGAACATCCATTTTATGGCCGTGAAACGTGGCCGTATGTGTAATTTACCTAGGTTCGACTGGGAGCCGCTGACATTATCATGTATGACCCCGGCTCCCAGTAGAACCGCGGTAAATCACAACTGTGTCACTGCTGTCCGAAAATCGTAGTTACAGAAAATTTGACACTTCTCGATTTGGACAATTGACTCTATCTCCCTCGGAACATTCGGCAGGGCAAGTTTGTGGTCAACATAATAAGAGCGACAAAGTTGGTAATGAAGCACTCTTAGGGCCGCATCATGTCTGTACTCAGCATGTCCATGCCACGCTCTGCACCTATCGCTGGGAACTTCTTGACGTAAAATTCAGTCACCGTATACTACGGTGGAAATGACACCGTCCTAGCATGCGAAAATCAAACCCTCTGTACCTGAGTTAAGTCCTGATGATCCGAGGGAAACAAAAGTTAGCTCCTTAGACAGGGGCTGATTTTCAACATTTCTGTAAAAGTTTCCGTGCATTTTCTTGTCGAGGAGCTGTTGGCTGAATTTTTCAAACTCGGCTTTCTTTACTTCGGCTTTTAGAAGTGAATCATCTACATGGAGTAATGCACTTTCCTCAATTCTGATGTTAAAATTCAGACCAAGGTTGTAGGCCGCCTGCTCCACGGCTTCGTAAAGGAACTTTCCTTTGCCAATCATCTCGTGGTTCCTGACAATTTTTAGGAGTGGATCTCTGCCATTTGCAACGATTTAAGCTATACTTAGAACAATTCGGTTAAGCAGACATTAGAGATTCAGATGTCTGCGTCCACCTTGACGACGTGAGATGTATAGTCGCGGTACAGACAAATTGATATGCAAGCTCTTATGTATATGCATGATCTTACGCGTGGTGATATCGAAGGCCATGAGCTCGTTCTTCGTCCATTGAAACACCCCAAACGATTAAGTAGAACCGGGGCGGCAAGCAGTTTAGTCGCAGATATCTTGTTCAACGCTGACAGATTTGACGACCAAATCTGTCGAAGAAGATGCTTGTATCTGCTTCGGAGGGGCTTCTCCACCAATGTTACATCCTGAGTGCGGCTTAGAGGCATGCCCAGGTCTCTCCAGTGTCAAGATGTCTAATAACACTTAAATCCACAAGCTTAGGGTCCTCGGGAGCACCAGTAGTCTTTCCTCGCTTTAAATTAATCTTGGCACACTTGTCCAATCCAAAGTCCATACTGATCTCGCCTGTGTACCTCTTGACGATATTTAAAGCAAGTTGAAGTTTGCTTGCACCCGAAGCATACATCTTCAGGTAATCCATATAGAATATATGAGTGGCCTCATGCTCGTGATGATTATTGTCGCCGCAGAGGTAGCCAGGAGAATTGCGTAGTACGAGAGATAGAGGCAGAAGTGTGATGCGAAAGAGCAGAGGGCTCATGGTGTTGCCTTGAAAAACACCCCTCTGGAAGGTGACATTTTTCATTGTCACACGATAATTTCTATATGAGATAGTAAATCTACTTTTCCAAAGGGGCATTAATCTCTCTATGCTTCTCACTATGTGCGGATGAACATTCAAGCTTTAAAACAGGCAGATGATAAGTCTATGAGAGGTTGAATCGAAAGCTTTCCGGTAGTCATTCCAGGCCATTGACAGGACGCGTTGATGGGCTGCAGGGTTTTTACAGGCACACCTGTCAATTAGCAGGTTCTCTCGACAGCTTGCTACACCTTTTTTCGAGCCACGTTGTTCGTACATCTCTCGCCATACAGGCTCCATTCTTCGAAAAAACATGTCGTTAAGCTCAGCTGTAAAGATCTTATACAGCGTGTTCAAACAAATTATTGGCCTGTAATTCTCTGGGTTGACGTTATGAGATTGTCGCGAAACTTCTGGAAACGGATGATATTATTAGTATTTCCTTTTAACTCGAGTGTTTTCTGGATCTCGTATACCTCTCTCCAAAAAGCCTCTACCTCGTTAAGCTTAGGTAGCTTTTTGACAGCAACTGGGGGATGGCTGAAGAGGCGCGATGGGTCAGCGAGAAACTGTTGATTCTTCCTGACTCATCTCTCCCTCTTCTGTATTCTCCTGCTTGAGTCATATAAGACCCTTATTTGGTCAACAATATGCTGCTTGATTGTCAGTAGCTTTGACTTGTTCAGTGTGTGATTGTAGGTCCTCAGTTTTCAAGCGAACTTTCGAGTCCTTTCCGTGAACGGTCTACTAGATGTGATGTAGTCAATCATACATTTAACACGGCACACATTATGTCTTGCCTATCCAATCTTCTTCGTAGATCTTAGGCATCGTAGATTTTAGCCTTCTATTTGAATCAGCAATAGCTCTCACAGCACCATAAAGTGAACAATTGTTGGTCCAGAGGTTGGACTTCTCCAAGATATCCTCACGAAGGAAGGCATCAATTTCAGCAAGATATTGGGGCTTAGCAGAAACCTGGAGATTAATATTCCTTCTTGTCCTGAAATCGCGATCATCTCTCAGGAAGTGCCTGCTTTCCGCGGCTGGTCCTAACGTCGCTTCCTCCTCTTTATCTGCGACTTTATACAGCGGTTGGGGAAGCGCTCCGCGTACATATCCCTTTTTGAGAGGTAGATAAGCTTGATTTCACAAAGACTGATATTAGACGTGCTGTACCTCTGGGTATTTTTTGGCAACACACAGTGTGCATACGCACTATATAGCTTCTGCAAACGGGGATAATGCTGGCATCGTAGCAGTCTAGCAAGTCATCCTTGAGTTGATTCGCCCACTCAATGTGAGCTTTTCTTCGGTTCTTCGTCGTATTTTCATCTAAATTATTTTCAGAATCCCGAACTCTAGGGTGATCGGCACTGTTTGTCCACGCCTTGTCAGGTACTGTGAGCGTACGATCGTCTTAAACCGCATTTGCAACTCCTTGGTGATTTGGTAGTGTCATTTTTGTTCCCACGAGCAGGTAGAGAAAGGGTTCGTCCATCCTTGTATAGTCCCACATGCCAGGATAAGGCTGCATACCCTGAGAGGTCACCCGATATCCCAGAGTCACCATTTAAAACACCTCACACTAGATTCAGCATTTTGTATTCAATACAAAACTAAAAATTTGTTTTTTAGATTATTATTCACTAATTGAAGGCAGCAAGAGTTGGATTCAGGCTGATGGAGTGGTGTACAAAAAAATGTCGTAATTTGTAGTCCTCTCAAACCTCCAGTACTTCGGAAGGATTTTCGACGTGGCACGAGTTGAAGTAAGTATATGGATTTTCGAACAAGAAGATAATATCTGCTAAAAAGCGAGAGTGAAAAAGTATGGAAATAAGGGAAATGGGGAAGAAACAGGCAATAATGCTGTCACATGGAAATAAACTCACCACCTCCAAGGTTATTTCTAAATTATTTTTTGAAGACGGGGGCACTAGTATAAATGCACTTGTGGGAAGGTGTATCCTTTCCTTTTCACTGCATTTCCTATTTTCCACATGAGAATCAGATTCCATGCGATAATCGCAAGCAATACCCATAAATACGATACATTTGATCAAACACGTTGGGTTATGAACTCTCAAGAGAGAATAAGCTCTTTTAGATGTCAGCTGGGTGCTCGACTGCAACGCTGGAGTGTTTGTACCGTCATGCGTTTTATCAAATTCATCGTATTTATGGGTATTGTTTGCGATTTTCGCATGGAATCCAGTTTGGATGTGCAAAATAGGAAATTCGGTGAAAAGGAAAGAATACGCCTTGCTGTGAGTGCATTTGCATTGGCGCTCCTGTCTCCAAGAATAATTTATAAATAACCATTGTGTTGGTGAGTTTACTTTTCCATGTGACAGCATGATCGGTCTTCTCCCCACTTTCCCTCATTTTCATACTTATCCCTTCTCGCTTTTTACTAAATATTATCTTTTTGTTCGAAAATCCGTATACTTAACGCTACTTTTGCTTCGGCGAAATTTGAGCGCACTAAAGCTTTCAAAATTTTGTGTACATCACTCCATCAGCCTTCAAAAGAGTTTTCAAATTCCGAGTGAGTTAACAAAATAGCTTTTATTTTGAGGGAGGGACAAGCGTTTTTACTAATTCAAACGGTAATTAAAAACCGACCAAAAAATGGCCAAAAACTCGTTTAGCTTCAATTTTTTTTAAACTCGATGTGATAGAAAAATTGCGCTTTTGGACTTGAATTGAGCGCACCAAAATCTACAGAAAACACCTAATTTTGGCCCTGGTACGCCTATAGTATTTAATAATACAAGAATTTAAAGTGTAAGCGCCATTGCATCGGAGAGTCATAAACTATTTTCTGTAAAAAATGCCACGAAAGTTGCAAAGCAAATTCCATGCAGATAGGTTGCGGTATTAGGTCCAGGGCAGAGATCCGGTTGGGAATTCGGGAAGCCAAGCCCCCTTGCAAGGAGAAACCACGGCTCATGGAATTTAGATTTGGCCCATACTTTTGTTGATGAATGAGCATCACTAGGGATGAGAAACAAAGCTATTCGATGCGCTTTTCAGCCGCTTTCGAAAAAATGGCTGATAAGAGTGTTCGTGCTAGACATACAAGAGGGTTTGTTGATGTTAATCATGAGTTTGACTGGCATAATGTTGAAATTTTACATCGTGAAAGTAATGAGAGAATGAGAGAATTCATGGGAATGCTTTATATTAAAAAACAAAATAAGTCCGGTATTAATTTGAAAAATGATTTAGATAAATTAAACAAAAGTTGTTCAAGTATGATTAATTACTTTTAATTTTCATGAGTCTTGACTTTCTCTTATTTCTTGTTTGTTTGTCACGGATTAGCCTGTTGACCCACATTCAGATCTCAGGTATCGAGGAGATAGCGTCGTTGCTTGGTCGCTGTTCCCACCTGTTTTAATTTATCTTGCCTTGATAAGGGTGCTGTGTGAGCACCGAAACGTTCGTAAATAGTTTGCATACTTTCATATTGTGATTTGATAAGAATAAAAATAAAAAAGACGAAAGAAATAAAAAAGAGAAGGAAGGGGATTTGGCTGGTTGCCTTCTCATTTTTCTTTCCTCTTTTATTTTTGTTCAAAGAAACAAATTATTTTATTTTGATTTTTAGGAATTACAATAGGAGCATTTTGTGGTGGTTGTTCAAATTTGATCGTTAAATTCTTGTTTTATTTTCAGGAATTCTAAACATTTAAAAATGGCTTTGAAATTTAAGCCACAGTATTTATACTGGGTTATTATTTTATTCGTCAGTCGGCAAGATGGCTCAAGTGGTAACATCTCGGACTTGCAGCCTAAAGGTTGTGGTCACGAATCTCGGTACTTGAATTGTTTTAATTTTTTTAGATTGGTTTTTAATAAAAATGATTATATTGCAATTTTATATTGCGATTATATTTCAGGTGAGCGAAAATAAAAATTTCAAATTCTTTTTTTCAAGGAACCAAGTTTTTACCAAGGTAAAACATTCATTTTGCGAAAACATTGTTCCAATGTCAATGTTTCGTATTTTCGTATTTTTTTAGCTGTTCTTTTTCTTAATTTGATGTGTTCTACTTTTTTTGCGTAATCGTGAATTGTATGTTTAAATAGCGTTTGATTTTTCTTGTTTTAAAAACTACCAAAAATTTGATACAAAAAATGTGACTCAGCGCATTGTTTACACATTGATTTCGTTTACATTGTAATTGTTAACATAAATACTAATACAATGTAATCGTTTGAAGTATTTGGAGCATCGCATGAACCAGAGTGATCATTGTCCTAAAAATATGGAAAGCAGAAACATTTTCTACATATTGCAATATAATCATTTTCATTAAGAAACAATTTAAAAACAAACCTTGTAAATCTAGGAAACGTGATTTGAGACTGCAACCTTTAAGCTGCAAGTCCTTGACGGTACCACTGAAGGTATCTCGCCGGTTGACGAACAAAATAATTTCCGAGTATAAGGACTGTGGCTAAAATTTCAAAGCCGTTTTTTTCGAGAATGGCTGAGAAGCGGATCGAATGATTTCGCCAAATGTTGTCTCTAGTGATGGTTTTTCATCCTCCACACTAAGGTTCAAATGTAAATTCCATGTACCGTGGTGTCTCCTTGCTAGAAGAGAAAAACAAATTTCAAAAGAATTAAAAAATAACGAAAAAGAGTTCAAATCAGGCAGATACGAGCGGATCATCAAGACATCTATCCTTATTCTCTTGGATGGCGTAATTGTTTTTTGAGAACATATAGGCTGAGACGAACTGAAAAGGGAGGGATACTCTCCTGAATTCATATCGAACTCAATAAATCAAACTACAGCTACTATAAATTCATCGAGTTTCCGAAGAAACGGGCGATCCGAAAGAAAGGACTGGTGTGTGGATGATCCGGTACTAGGCAGATCGTCCTCATGTATCACTGGGAATCATCCCGTTCTACTCCTGTAAAGCCCTGTAGAAAGTAATTGTCACGAGAGTTGACGGAAGCCTAGTTGCGGCGCCCGCTATGCAGTGATCCTGAAAATCTTCTAAATTCAAAAAGGCTTTGAAAAATCGTGAAACGCGCTGCATTTAGAAGTAAATTCTAATAGATTTCCACTAAGCTGAAAGCTTATTAATTTAATTAAAAAGAAGACTCCCCCATAATAAACGTGATAGTGTTTAATAAGGAAGTTATTTATTTAATTCTTCTATTAATTTAAGTTCCTTTAGTATTTTTAAACATTTTTAAATACAGATTCCGCATTTTAATGAACTTTTTAAAATCGGGATGGATACAAATAATAAAATAATATCAAGGTTATAGAATAAAACATTTTGCTTACATATATAATTAAAAAATAGGGTGAACAACTATCGCAGGGTCCCGTTGGGAGCGACTGCCATCCATGAAAATGACACTGGCTTCCAGTAGAACCACGGTAAATTACATCTATGCACTGAAAGATGCCTCTCTTGAAGGTAACACTGTTAGTTTCCACGCGATATTTTTGAGATGTGATAGTAAATCTGTTTTTCTGAAGGGTTATCAATCTCCCTATGGAACTATCTATGTGTAGATGAAACTTCTTGCTTTCCAACAGACAGATGATAAGTTCTTGGGAGGTTGAATCGAAAGATTTCCGGTACTCAATTCAGGCCATCGACAGGTAGCGCTGGTAGAATGCTGCGTCTTTGTAGACGCATCTTTTGATTAGCAGGTTTACCCGACATGCTGCTACGCCTCACTTTGAGCCGCGTTGTTCGTACATCTCTCTCCACACTGGCTTCATTCCTCGAACAAGCTTGTCGTTAAGGAGTACCCGTATTCTGGGAACAATTTGCTGCCGGAATGTCAGCAGCTTTGACTTATTGAAAGTGTGATGATGCATCCGTAGTTCGTGCGCGAGCTGTCGGACCCCGGCAGTGAACTTTCTGCCGGATGTTACGTATGTAGTCAATTACACACTAAATGCAGGACGCGCAGTGTCTTGCCCAGCCTATCGTTGTGCGGACTTGATGCATGCACCTTTTGGTCCATTGATGAGCCGTTCGTTTTGTCACATAGTTTGCATCCGTCAAAGTTTTCGCTGCGTCGTATTCACCACAATTGATGGTCTAGAAGTCGGACTATTCGGAAAAATCTCCAGGAATCGGGGATGGTCTCAGTGTCATCTCTCTTCATCAAAGCTGTTGCTGCATTATACAAACCGAAATTGATAGTCCAGAGGTCGGATTCTTCGGAAAAATCTCCACGAATATATATATATATATATATATATATATATATATATACATGGTATTTTTTTTTTGGTTCCTTGGGAAGCAAACCGAAGAGCCTATGACAAAGCTACCTAACGCGTCCTCGGGTTGTTGTGGTTAGAGGGTCCCTGTACCAAGGGTTTCTGCTAAATATGGTTACAATAATGAATAAGCAGTCGTGGACAATTGTCCAGGGATGGTCCCGAAGAAAAAACCCCTCACAGAAGGCGTTAGAGCCGTGCCGAAAGCTAAATGACACCTGGGTGAGGTGTCTCAACCGGTGACCTTAGATACCGGGCGACCTCTCAGAGTATCAGCCTTATTCTTGCACGTGGAGCTCTACAAGGATGGACGAACCCTTTCCCTAGCTGCTCGTGGGAAGAACAATGACAACAATAAACATAGTTGTAGTAATTGCGATTCAAAACAATCGAACGCGCAGGGCTCCCGACAATGGGTCGGACAACAATGCCGACTACCCTAGAGTTGGGGGAGCCAATCAAGACTGAGTCAATGCGATGAACCGGCAGAATCTCAATACTTTTGGGTGGACGGATCGACTCAATGACGACCTGCTAACGTGCTAAGATAGCAGTCATAGCCTGAAAAGCATCCCTGTGTGTCAACAAAATGCTGAGACACTTGCGGGGAAAATGCAGAAGGTGCTCGTCTTGGGACTTTTGCCGGATCATCGTATTGAATTCATCGCAGACTGTAACCACCTATCACACGGTCGTGAGACTTGGTTACAGCTGAAATTTTGCCGCGATTTCGCTGGGAGGGGGTGCAATTTTTCAGATTAGCACCAGCTCCCGGCGAAATCCTGCGGTTGTCCTTATGACAAACTTTTAACTATATATATAATTAAAAGGTTGTCATAAGGACAACCGTGGGAATGTGCCGGGAGCGGGTGCTTATTTAAAAAACTGCATCCGCTCTCAGCGACATCGTGGTAAAATTTCAGCCGCTACCACGTCTCACGGCCGTGAGATAGGTGGTTATAGTCTGCGACGGATTCAATACGATGATCCTTCAAAAGTTTCGTGCACCTTGAGGACGCAAGCGTCTTAGCATTAACAATAACATTAATGTATAATAACATATTGTAAAATATATAATATATATAATAATATAAATAATAAACATATTATAAATATATATATAATATAATAATATATAATAAATATAAAATATATCATAACATTTTGTTGACACGCAGGGATGCTTTTCAGGCTATGAACCAGTGAAAGCTTGGTACCTCCAAGAGCGTCGATGATCAGAAGCGTTAGCCTAACAATATTTCGGGTATAACCGTGGAAACTCCCTTAAAAGGCCTTTTACCTCTCTTTCTTTTCATTCTTCTTGTCTATAATGTTTTTGTCACGGATAATCTACTCTTATTTCCCTAGAAGCGTTTAACGGAGGGTTATTAGGGCCAATGCCGTGAGAGTGATAGAGATGGTAATAAAGCACTCTTAGTGCCGCATTGTACCTTTGGATCTAAGTGGTTTCCGCATGAGTTGGGCAAATAGATAGTATGTGTCCTAGATGCTCAGGGTGTGCATGACACGTTCTCAAGCTATCATCGGGAATGTCTTGGCTCAAAATGTAGCGACGGTATGCTGGAGTGGGAATGACACCGTCTTGACAGGCCAAAACGAAGCCCTCCATGCCCGAATTCAATCCGGGTGATCTAAAGAAAGCAAATGTTAGCTCATACGAGATCAAGTGATCTTCCACATTTCTGTGGAAGATGCCGTGCATCCTCTTGTCGAGGAGCTGTTCACGGAAGTTTTTCTCCTGTGCTTTCTTAAACCGTCCCTTCAGGAGCGAGTCCTCGAGATGGATAAGATTTGACACATTTTGATCACCCCTGATATTAAAGTCAAGGCCGAGTATTCTCAGCAGCCTCGTCCGCTGCTTCGTACAGAAACGTTCCTTTGCCCACTTTGTGGTGCTTTCTGACCATTTTAAGAATAGGGTCTCTTCCATTTGCGACTATATGTGCTGTATCCAGAATAATCCTGTTGTAAAGACATTCAAGATGCAGTATTCCGTGACCACCTTGGCGGCGTGAGAAGTAAAGTCGTGAAACAGAAAACTTAATGTGCATGCTTTTGTTCATCAAAACCTCGATTCGGCATCCTCAAGTAAACATGGTCGAGAGGGTAAATCGAGAGTTAGCTCGACTTTTCAGGACCCTCCTACCGCCAGATAGGGACAACGGATGGTAAACGCAATTAGAGAACGTTGAAACCATAATTAACGAGTCGCACCATGACACAACGGAAGTCACACCTTATGAGGCATTATGGGGACGACGGCCCAAAAGATGGTGGGTAGACCTCCTACCGCGCACACCACCCAGCCCCATAAAGGATCGTCAGGAGCAATTAGTCGTACTCAGAAATCGAATAAAAAGAAAAAGAGGGCAATTACTGGATAGAATAAACAAGAAAAAAAGGGTGTCACCTTTCAAATCGATGAATGGGTGTTAGCCAAAGCATGCACGGTTTCAAACGCAACGACAGGTGCCATGGTAAAATTTTTGGCACTGTACGAAGGCCCATATCGCATCAAAAAGCAAATAGCTACCAACGTGTACATCCTGTGCGACACAGAAAGTGAGAAAGAGAGGGGACAGTACCACGCAAACGATCTTCGGAGGTACCTGAAACCCAAAAGAGAGGGAGGGGATGAAGAAGGCACAGCGTAGAAACTCAAAAGGGCCTAGCAACCCCGGAAAATCGTGGCATAGGTCAGTACAAATTTGAAAGCGCAAGATGCCGGACGCAAGCACTCAGATCGAAGCCATAGACCTTTTTCCATGCATTGGAATCCAATGCGACATGGATTCGGAGATAGAAGAAGAATTCAAACCAGATGAACATCCTTACAAAACATTAAACACCAGAGCCCGTTATATAACCACAATCAGGCATAAAGCAACACTTCCTTTGAATACATCAGTGACCAACATAGATCCACCCCATTTTCCACGAGACGTAAGGAAAAGAAATGTGGGAACTTCCGACAAGATTCTCGACACGGACAAAATTTTGATTCCTCGCCCCTACGTATCAGCGCAGGACAAAATTGAATTGGTGAAGAAATCCTTTGAAGAAGCTCAGGTGTTAGGGAAATCGCACAAACAACAACGAGTTATCATAGAGAAAAAAGGTCACACTAAAACACAAAGTCCCCACGAGTTTACAGAGGAGATAGAAGTTGTCTACATGAAGCTACAAGAGCCTGACACACAACCTGGAACCTCAGGCATCATCACGCATGGAAAAGCCAGTACAAAGACACTAGAAAATGAAAGAAAAATTTCCATGTCACCCGATGAGATAGAAATTATATACGAAAAGGAGATTCAACCCTCGGTATCGACAAGCACTACACCTGAGATCACGCCTAACAAAGCCAGTGTACAGTCATCAAACAAAGAAATAGAAATCCCAACAACGTCGAAGGTAATAGAAATTCGACAGGAAGTGAAAATTCAACCAGCAGAAGCCGTACCAAAAACGCAAGACGCCACGCCTAAAAGCGTCCTTCTACCGGTCTCTACAACAGCAAAGAAAGACCACTTCGTGAAAGAAGTATCTTTGCCTTCACCGGTTAATAACTAAATCATCGAAGAAGAAATCCGGACGGGAATAATCGTTCACAATATTGGACATCTTAACTACTATGGTCCAGCTATAACTGGAGATGGAACTGTGATCAAAAATGCCATCAAAAATGCGGAGGAAGAGTGGCTCAAAAACCATGCTGAAAAAGCAGCCCGAAAACCACAACGAGGAATTTACTCAGTGCCAAAAAGCAGACTTGACATTTTTGTCGAAGATATGCTTCACAACCAAAATTCAGTGCCAGAGAAACGAGCCAAGTTACAGCCCAAAGATGAAACACCGCTTATACCTGCGCTGAAGACAAAACGGAAATCCGAATATCTGCACATTCAGCCAGCCCTCATAAATATCTTCCTGAATGAGCGACGGGACAAGGAGCAGGAGCAGAGGAGATTAGAAAGAGAGAAAGTTGACGCCGGACCTGGAGTAGCAATCCCAGGTGAAACAAGAGAGATGTGGCAACATTACAGGGAATGGACTACGGGACAGAGATGGCCCCTCAATGAAAATTGGGCGATTGTCGAGACGAGGCCTCTACGAAACCCCAATCTCAATAACCGAGAAGAGAATAAAAGGATCCAACAACGACCAAATGGAACGCTCAAGAGACTAAACAAGAAACCCTTCAGCCTGAAAACAATCACGAAGAAAATTGAAGACATCACGCTGAAATCAACAAGGCTGGAGGACAAAGCATAATAACTGCGTGAGAAATCTTATGTTTTATTCATTTTAATTTTTATATTCTTATTTTATATACCAATGTCTTTGTTTTCCCATATCTCGACTACATGTACATATTCTATGATTTTTATTTTTTCTATTTTGCTACATTTTACTTTCTCGCTCATATCATATCCAGCGTTCTGCTTCAATTTAGGGGGCAGTTGTAACCCGCGAGTTACAAGGTAAGCCTGGGCATAGGCAAAAAGACGATCTCCTGAGCGATGCTCATAGAAAAGTAGCATAGCACAGGAGAAATGTTAAAGCGCAGACGCTAATACTCCCACGCAGCTAAATATTGCATAAGTGAGGGAGGGCAAAGAGGAGCATGGGAGATTAAAAGCGCTCCCCGGCCGAAAAACGGCATTCTGAATCTTGCGTCTGAAAAGCGCGGTTCACAGGGTGGAGAACTTGTGAGAAGACTTGAGGATTATATCCTCTCTTCTTGTTACACAAGTTCCCCCTAAGGAGGAATAGTTACAAAATATTTGACTTAAAACTCAAGTATCTTGAAACTGTTTCCATAAAGAGTGAAGCTTACTTTAAGAGAGCCACGGGGATTATATCGCCTAATGCTGTCTACAAAAGAAGCTTAGCTTTAAAGTGTTCCTCACGTTTCTGAATTAAGAAAAAGAACTTTCAAAGCGATTTCGAGCATTTAAATTTATAGTGGCAGAAGTTCACTCATTTATTTTGCATTTTACTATTTTGTGGCGAAAGGCCCTTTTTCATTTGAGATTCTTGACATATTATAACTCTCGAATATTATATTGGCATTTTACGAGCAAGGGGGAGGTTGTACCTAAGCCAATTGGTCTACACTATCCAATATAATATTTTAGCATCTGTTAATTGCATCTTAGAAATTTAC
>CAKNXH010058882.1:0-46214 GCA_932178445.1 Andricus quercusramuli
TCCGATCACGTGATAAAACAGAGACTCGATTTTTTCCTCGCCTTTCCCACAGGCTTTCGTTCCAGCGTGCGAATTATATAATTGTCAATATTTGGGTGTTCGTGATGTACAATGACACCCAGCCATTTGAATTTGCAATCTATTCTTTTTACTTTCCCATTTTAATGAAAAGGTTGGTTTTATGTAAAATTTGACATAGTCGGTTTTTACCAAATCTCTACGTTTTGAGACACCCTGAGTCAGAAAAAACGATTTTTACGAAGGTATCTGTGCATCTGTCGGACGGATCAGATTGGATTGAGCTTTGTCACACTATTTTAGGGCTGAGAAGGACCAGTTTGTTGTCCAGCTATTTTGGATCAAAATTCAAAAAGTTAGAGCATTTTCAAAATTTTTGCGACCATTTTTTTTTAATTTAAAAATTCCATGTACGGCTATTCGTAGTACTCAAAAATTCGAACAATTTATCTGCACGACTTTTTTCGATAAAAACCAAATTATTAGAGTTATAGTATTTTCACAATCCAAAAAATTAGAACTCAAATGAACATTTTAATCCAAACAACGCACGATATGGAAAAAAAGTCAAGGGAGGAAAAATATGTTTTTTTACAGTTCTGCAAGATTATCATAACAACTCTTTGAATTTTCTTGAAAAATCGAAAATTCAAATTTTGATCGTGCAAAAAATGAAAAATTCAAATTTTGATCGTACAAAAAATGAAAAATTCCATTTTGTGGCAAACTATGCAAGATACGAAAAAAGATAAAAACACAAAAATTGTGCACCCAAAAATTGTCTACAAATTCGTTATTACTCACTTTTTGATTTAGCACGTAGTTTTTGTTTTATTCGTAAAAAACGACGTTAACAAAACATCAAATTTTTGGACAAACGACACAAGCTACAAAAAAAAAAGACAAAAGTTGTTCACCCAAATAAGAGCCACAAATTTCGCATTAATCATATTTTGACGAGACGCGTAGTTTTTGATTTAATCTTAAAAAATGATATTAAAAATAAACAAATTAATTTTTTGCACAATAAAACACAAGATACAATAAAATGTTTAACAACAAAATTTTCTTCAAATTAGGTCTAAAAATTTCCTTCTAACCTTTTTTTTCTCACGAGAAACGTGATGAAATTGTATTCGTTAATGCCGAAAAAGCTTTAACAAAAGAGAATTCACAATCACTAAATTTCAGTTGTTGATGGTTTGCATTATGAGAATTAATCCGGTTTTGAGAACTTGTGGAGCGGGGCGAAAAACGAAGCGTTACAACCCTACAATATTGTTTGAACTCTCTGTGCTTCGCCACGCTCTACAAGTACTGAAAACCTATACTAGTTTTTTAATCATTAAAATCTTTAATTATGTAAGTTATACTTGATATAAATATTATTATAATGAATATTATTATAATTATTATACTATTATTAATGTATACAGAGTACTCTCTCTATTTAAAATTTCTCCACGGTTTTTTGTCCCACGATTTTCCCTGGGGCAGAATCAAGGAAAAATATTCTAAAAATATGTTCATTCGTTATTAAAATGCTACAAAGACTTACCTTTCAAATTGCTTTGTCCTTTTAAAATCATGATATATTTCTTTACAAAATAAATTTTGTTAAATTTATTTTACAATTGAAATAAAATTGAAAAAAATAAATTTTGTAATGTTGCGATAAGTATTTTAAAACATTAAAGGTTTTGTAAAGTTTTAATATATTAAGAAAGTATATGAGGTCAAGTTAGCAACTTTTCGGCTTTTTCTCCTAAAATCCGCAAAATTGTAATTAGAGTCTAAAATAGATTGAAAAGAAAGGTAATTATCAGAGAAAGATTTCAAAATTATTTTTTTTTTCAGCTGAAAATTAAAATATACCCTTTCTGGTTGAAAAATTATATTTTTCAGTTGACAAATGCAACTATCTGGTTGTAAATTCATGTATTTTTTGTAAATTAGTCTTTTTTGGTAAAATATTATTCTTCTTGCTTGAAGATGGTTCCATCTTTACCAATTTTGTTAGAAATCCTTTTATTTTTTTGTTAAAAATTAATTTTTAATGAATATTTAATTATTCCGTTTTTTCAACTTTTCTTTTTTGGTTAAAATTCATTTCTTTCATGCAAACTGAATTCATTTGTTGAAAAATGACTTTACTTTTGTTCACAATTAATTTTTTGAAATGATAATGTAACTATGCCATTTTGGTTGAAACTTAGTTTTTTTCAATCACAAATTCGTCTTTTTGATTGAAAATTCATCTTTTCGGTGGAAAAATCAATTTTTTGGTTAAAATTTTTAATATTTTTTTAAACTTCGTTCTTTTTTTAATCATTTTTGTTTTCACTAAAAATGTTACTATGGCATTCTTGGTTGAAAATTCACCTATTTGATGGAAAATTCCTTTTTTTGTTGGTTGCAAATTAATTTCGTTGGAATTTCGTCTTTTTTTAGAAAACTATTCGTTTGAAAATTCCTTTTCTTGGTTGCAAATTCATTGTTTTCCATTCAATTTGTTTGGTTAAAATGTAAATATTTTGCTAAAACTTCGTTCTTTCATCACCTTTTGTACCGAAAATGTAACGATTCAATTTTTGGTTAAAAACTCATCTTTTTTTATTGCAAATTCAACTATGTGGTTAAAAATTCATTTTTTGGTAGAATATTACTCTTGTTGTTTGTGCATTCATTTCTTTGTTCAAAAATTTAACTATTCAGCTGTCAATTCGGTCGTTTTTTTGTTTTGTTCAAATTTAATTTTTTGAATTGAAAATTTAACTGTTCCATTTTTGGTTAAAAATTAATATTTTATAGTTGAAAATTCATGTATTTCTTTGAAAATTGAACTATTTGGTCGAAACTTAAATTTTTTGTCTGAGAATGTGACTATACTCCATTTTTGGTTGAATACTTATTTTTTTAAGTTTAAATATTCATTTTTAAAGTCGAAAATTTTACAATTTTGTTCAAAATTTGTTCTTAATTTGAAAATTTGTCTTTTTTAGTTGAAAATTCATCTTTTTAGTAGTAGAATATTATTCTTGTTTGAAAATCCATCTATTTTGGTTAAAAATTCATTTTTTTTGGTTGATAATTTAACTATTTTGTTGAAAATTTGTTGCTTTTTTTCGCTCGAAAGTTGAATTTTCTCAGTTTAAAATTCATGTTCTTTGTTATTAAATTATTTTTCCTGTTTAAAAAGTCATCTATTTTAATTAAGAATTTATTAATTTGTTTGAAAATGCATCTATTATGTACACCTTCTGTTTTTTTGTGTTTCAAATTATTTTTTTAGATAAAGATTAAACATTCCATTTTCCGTTAAAAATGTATCTTTTTAGTAGAAGATTCAACTATATGGTTGAAAGTTCATGTATTTTGTTTTAAATTAAGCTGTTTTGCTGAAATAATGTTTTTTTGTTGTTGTAAATTTATTTTTTAAACTGATGATGTAACCGTTTTTCGTCGATAATTTATCTATTTTGTTGAAAATTTGTTTTTTTTGTTGTTTAAAAATTGATTTTTTAAATGTTGTATTCCTGTTTTTGGCAGAAAATTATTGGTTTGAAAATTAAATTATTTGTTTGCAAATTCAATATTTTGCTTCAAAAATTTAAATATTTTGTTAAAACTTTGTTTTTTTGGGGGTAATAATTATTTATTTTAATGGAAGTACAAGTATTCCATTTTTGGTTGAAACTTTATCTTTTTTGTTGAAAATTCAACTACGTGGTTGAAAATTCATCTTTTTTGGAAGAATATTGGTATTTTTGTTGATAAATTCATTTCTTTGATTGAAAATTCCACTATTTCATTGTAAATTCGATTGCTTTTTTTTATTCAAAATTAATTTTTCGCACCGAAAAGTAACTGTCCCATTTTTGGTTAAAAATTTATATCTTCCAGTTAAAAGTTCATTTCTTCCTTTGAAAATTAAACTATTTTGTCGGAATTTATATTTTTTATTTCATTGCAATTATTTCATTTTTGGTTGAATACTTATTGCTTTAGCTTAAAATTCGTTTCAAAAGTTGAAAATTGAACAATTTTCTTGGAAAGTTTTTTTTTTTCTTGAAAAATTATCTTGTTAGTTGAACATTCATCTTCTTTGGTAGCAAGTTATCATCCTTGTTTGAAAGTTCATCTATTTTAGTTAAAAATTCATTTCTTTGGTTAAATGTTCTTGTTTGGGGTGTGGAGGGGTTAAAAATTAATTTTTTTCAACTGCAAACTTAAGCATAAACTAACATTTTCAGTTAAAAAATGTATTTTGTTTAGTTATTTCTTATGTTGGAAGCTTAACTATTTTCTTGAAAATTTGTTTTTTATCTGTTAAAAAATAATTTTTTACTAAAAATATGACTAAGATAATTATGCCACACAAAGTTGAAACATTTTAGGCCGTGAAATCTTGTCTCCTGTGTATATATAGTCATCCGGGATTTTAAAACCGGAGTAAATTTGAAGAGGCAAGTCTTGCCTCTTCAAATTTCAAATTCACTTAAATGCTCTTGCCTGGCATGAGCATTTAAAATTTTATAATTGATTCAATCAAATTCCAATTAAATTAATTAATTCATTCAATATTAATTCAATTTTATAATTAATCTAATTCATTAATAATTTAATTAATTAAATTAATTAATTAATTTTATTTTATACTTTAAAATTTTACCAATTTTATTTTCATTAATTCTATACATTAAATTTAAAATGATAATTATTTATTATCATTTAAACTTTGCAATATTCGAAATGGATGAAAAAATAAAACATAAATAATAAAAAATGAAATCACTTGAAAAAGATGAATATTATTAATCTAATCCTAAAATCCCATATACGTTCCTGAAAGACATAATAAAAAATATTTCGGGACTTCCTTACATGCATGGGTATGTCAGGTATCATTCGCGAAAACAAAAATCAACCCAACCCAAACCTCCTAATAACCCACGAAACTGAATCGTGAAGTCGGGCGAGCTCGGCTCGGCCCGAGCCACAAGTTCGTGCTCGTGCATTTTCGGCTTTACACGAAGCTGGTCTACGCAGCATGTAACAGAGCTGACTCACCGACACGCTACGTTTGCATGTGTTGCTCCCTGATGGGAAAGTGGTGGGGGCCGAAAAACCCCACGTTCTGAAGATACTGTTTCCACGAGACTACAGGGAAAAACGGCTTGAGTTTTGGCCGCGAGGAGAAACGGTTTAGTCCGCTTTCAATCCGCTTTCCCTCTGGCGCTCATTCAAACCGTTGTTACGCTGAAGCTTTTCAAATTCGCTTTCGCTCCTCTACTAATTCCACACCGCTTTTACTCTCGGCCCGTCAAATTAGAAGCGTAAAGATTTGTAAGTAACGATTATGTAATAGCATAAGTAAATTAAGATGCGTTTGCGTTACCGCTCTCTCTCTCTCGCTTGCACTCTCGCTTTCGATCAGTCGCTCACTCGTTAGCTAACACTTCCAAAATTGCGCTAGCGTCAAACATAGATTTAAGGCGTTCGATATAAGATTTTATGTAAATAGGTGTAAATAATTGTAAATAGTAAGGATGAGATATTATAAAACATGTAGAAGGAAGTGTTGTAAGCAATGGAAGTCATGTAAACCCTTAGGGTACACATTATGAATAAAGAAGAAGATATATACAGATTAGTAATATCGATTGGAAACCTCTGTATCAGCTTACTGATCCCGATATGGTTAAAATATTTCATGCAGAATGATGGAACAGCTAAATACTGTTTTTCTCAAATGAGAATTAAAGTCAAGGAACTAATTTCTAGAGATAATTTAAACAATATCAACAAAACTGAACAAGTATTAAAAGAAGACCCGTATCAAATATGGAATGTCATGAACAAACTCAAGGGCGAGACGAGAATACTGGGTCTTTTACAGTATAATAATAGGGAGATAACGGACCTTGAGGAATGTGTGAATGCCTTCGCCGAATTTTTTAATTGTGTTTATGCTAAAGTGAGATCATCTGAAAGTACTAAACAGCCGAAAATATTAGGGATTTTGAAGTAAATTCAGAATTAAATAAAGGGTAGGTTATCCATTTATTGAATAATTTAGCTTATAAACTAACGGCAGGAACAAATCACTTACCTAGTTTTTTTATCCGCAAATTTTCTGTCGCTTTTATGAAACCTTAACATTTATTTTTAACCTATGTTTAAAAACTGCCCAGTTTCCAAAAATTTGAAAAATAGCCAAAGTATGTCCAATTTTCAAAAATGGTCTTAAATCCGATATTATTAGCTATCGGCCAATATCTGTACTATGTATCTTCTCAAAGGTTTTCGAAAAATGTTAAGCTCAAAAAATTACCAAAAATTTAATTCCACAAGTTTGCCCACAACAACATGGTTTCATCACTAAGAGATCTACGGTTACGAATTTAGCGTCATTTACCCAATATGTTTCTGAATCTCTATCTGAAAAGCGGCAAGTTGATACAATTTACATAGATTTTTTGAAGGCCTTTGACAAATTAAATCATAAAAAGTTCATAAATAAGCTAAATAAGCTTAAATTAATAAGCTAAATAAGCTAGAATTCCACTCAATATTTTAAATACAATTAAATCATTTCTAACTGATAGACAATGTGTGGTACAATTTTCGGGGTACTCACCTAAACAATTAACACCGACCTCAGGAGTACCACAAGGTTCTAATTTAGGACCTGTATTTTATGTGATTTATGTTCTGGATATAGTAACGGGAGAACTTAAACCATTATTAATATTTGCAGGTGATACCAAAATCTTTCAAACGATAATTTCCATTAGAGATTGCATAAAGCTTCAGGGAAGACTGAGTAGATTTTATGACTGGTGCATAAACAATGAACTACCTATTAACCCTGATAAGTGTGAGATCATTAAATTTTCTAGCTCAGAGGGCATAATTGATTTTGAGTACCAGCTGGGTAATAAGAATTTCAAAAGAGTAGCTACAGCAAATGACCTTGGTATAATTTAAGCTCCGACCTAAAATGTAACCCTTAAATCAACGCCTTGGTAAAATCTGCTTCGAAAAAGTTAGGCTTCATAACAAGATCTTGCAAACAATCTAATAACAAAAGCACTATGTTAACTCTGTTTACTTATCTAGTTATATCGAAATTAGAATACTGCGAGATAATTTGGAAACCGCAACTAAATTATCAAATAAACACAATGGAGAAAATCCAAAAAAAGTTTCTGAAACTTTTGTTTGTCAAGAAGGAAGGTAGATTCCCCCATGAAGGGAGTGACTATTTAACTTTATGTATGAATTTTGATATGTTCACAATGAAAGAAAGATACAATTACTTACTACTGGTATTCATATTCAAAATTATTAGAAACTTTATTGATTGTGCTTATCTCTCAGATAAACTTCAACAACTATTTAGAGTACCGACGACTTCGTTTGGTGAATTTAAAACAAAAGCTTTTGGGTATAATTTCAATAAAAAAATAAATTGAAAAACCAAAAACCAGCTCCGGAAAACTGGCACAGGGGAACGGTGTCAAATCCTCCAGTTCCCCGAAAGACTCCAAAAACCCAGAGATGATCCAGAAAACTACCGCACTTCTATATTCACATCAACGAAATTGAAGTGCAGGTCTTCTTCGACAGTGCCTCGACCAACAACTTTGTGCACCCACGATATTTGTGAACGATCTACAAAGACCTCTTTCCTGGTTAGCGAAGAAGTCGATAGTCCATTTGTTCTCGGAGATCCTTGGATAGAGGAGCAGCGGGGAGTTCATGATTAGTCAAGAAGACGTATCTACGTCGACAACAAAGATAGATTCACCATTTATTTAGTGAACTCTCCGCCCCAGCCGCTAACAGTGACCCGTGTAGGGATCCTATTCAAACAACATCGACTTGCCATCGTTTTGATCTGATTAGTCAGAATCGGTTCCCTGTGGCGTTAGCTGAGATCCCTTCTGGTCCAGATTTTAATGAAGACCTCCAACAGCAAGAGCGTATGCTTCCACCTGAGAGTACCGATCGAGACAGGGTCCAAAGACCGTTTCTAGCTACAATAAAAAGAAACTACCCGTATGGTGAGCCTTTCTACAAGGACCACCACTTGCCCCACCAATCCCAGAGTAACCCGAATGTCACTCCGCAACTCAAGCCAGTGCCTCCACCAAAGGTCAGCCACTCTCCAACTAGGAACGCTGAGCTCACCTCTGAGACATCGATGATTAGCCCCGCTGCTGCCAAAGTCATCGACAAGCAAACCCGATCCCCAATGAGCACACCAGGTGTCCGTTCCTGTTGATAATCCCCATGATATCCAGGGCACTAAAGGTGACATCAAAAGTTATTTGGGGCACGGAATACAAATTCAGGGTCTCTATAGTACCAATTTCCATGCAAATCCGCCAACACATTAGATTTTTCAAAACTTTTGGTCGCCATATTGGATCGACCATTTTGAATGTTGAAATTCTGATGCATATTCGGATTCAGAGACCTAAAAAACTTTAATACACCAAGTTTCATGAAAATCCACCAATTTTTAGTCATTTAAATCCGCCATATAGGAACCGCCATTTTGCATTTTGGATTTCTGATACCATGCTCGGATTCAAAGACCGAAAAACCTTCGCGTAGCAAGTTTGATGATAATCCAAATAGTATAGATCTAATTATTTTACATGATGCATATTCCGCGAAACGCACTCTTGGCAATTTTTTTCTACGCAATATGCGTCATTTATTTATTTACTTCTTTATTTCAATTACATTCCCCGCGAATCAATTAGGCCATTTAAAGGGTAACATGATAACAGAACATATAATCGCCTTATAAGAAAAAATAAAACTAAATCTATATGTATATCGCTCGATTGCAGCGGCGATTACATGTGTAAATTCAAGTTTTAAGACAAAGCGAGAAAAAAAATTGAATGGTTCGAAAAATTAAACAAGTTAAACAAAATGAGGCTGTCGTGTAGTATAAGTTTATCGCTTGCAAAAAGGATAAACAATAATGTGTAAAAGAAAATTATTATAACGCATTTCTAGCCTGAGTTACATATGTGTTAACGCATCTTAAAAGGCAGGTTTTGTCACAGAAAAAAGTTCGAAGTTATTGGTTGGGCTGCTAGTAATAAGTCTGTTTATGTTAGTGCACATACGAGTATAATAAATAGGTGCCCTCCCTACCGAAAATCTAGACGATTTCTAGATAAGATCGTATAGGAACGCATCATCTAGAATTGACCCCCTTCTAGATGATACTAGACGAATGCTAGACTCGAAAGGGTCGCAGGTAAAACTTACTAGACGCCGCTAGATGAACTCCAGACGAACCCTAGACAAGGCGACCGTCATAAAATTGCCCTAGACGTTCGCTAGACAAGCAGAGTCTAGAAAGTATCTAGAAATAATCTAGATTTCCGGTAGGGCTCTGACCTATAGCACTTTTAGGTGGAGGTGTATAAAAAGGAACATAATGTCGAGTACCATATCGAGGCACCTTAAACAATATCTGTTGTACTAGTAAAATAGCCGGCACATCTACTTCGGATCGTAAAATGTTGAACATATATAAACATGCGGCAAGGATACGACGCTCTGCAAGCGTTAGGAAATCAAAACTCGCACACATAGCTAGGTAGTCTGAGTCTCGAGGGGGTTGGTTCTGTCACGTTTGAAAGTAATATATTTAATGAACCTTTTTTGAACACCTTCAACTTGAGTGACGTATTTTGCATGTATCGGGTTCCAGATTATAGAGCAATATTCAAGCCTTGATATTACCGTAGCATTATAAAGCATATAGCATTATTATAGCATTATAAAGCATAGTCATACACTGCCCACGGGTTAATACGATAACTGTTGGCCTTACGAAATTGTATTGAAGGAAAAAAATAATGCAATTGCCAAAGAAATTTCAGAAAAAGTTTTTATTTTTCGAAATTAGATAATTTTTATTTTTTTGTATGATTTTTGAGTTTGACATTTTAGGATTTAATATGACAATTATTGGTCTCACAAAATATTATTTGAGGTAAAAATACTGCAATTGTCGAGCAGAATTCAGAAGAACTTTTTACATTTTGAAATTTAATTATTTTGCAATTTTGTATGTTTTCTGAGTTTAATATTCTTGGCTTTAATGTAACAAGTTTTGGTCTCACAAATATTGCATGAGGGGAAATATACTGCATTTGAGAGCATAATTCAGAAAGTTTTTAGTTTTCAAAATTTAATTATTTTTGGCTCTTGTATGTTTTTGAGTTTGAAATTTTTGTCTTTAATATAACTATTGTTCATATAAAATTTGTGTGAAGGGGAAAAATAATGCATTTTTCAAGCGAAATTCAGAGATTTTTCATTTTTTGATATTTCATTACTTTTGAATTGTATGTTCCTCGAGTTTGACATTTTAGGCTTTAATATGACAACTGTTAGTCTCACAGCGGTTTTGCTGAAAGGGAAAAATACTGCTTTTGTCGAGGGAATTTTTATTTTTTTTTTAATTTGCTGATTTTTACTTTTGTATGTATTTTAATTTGACATTCTGGGCTCTAATACGATAACTCTTGGTCTTAAGAAATTGTGTTGAAGAGGAAAAATACTGCATTTTTCGATCCAAATTCAGCAGAAGTTTCTATTTTTCAAACTTTAGTTATTTTCGGTTTTTGTATGTTTTTTAATTTGACACTTTAGTTTCAAAATTTAATTATCTTTGGCTTCTGTATATTTTTTTAGTTTGATATTTTGGGCTTTAATATTACAACTGTTGGTCTTACCAAATTTGAATAAGGGGGAGAAATACTGCATTTGTCGAGATCAATTCTAAACAAAAATTTATTTTTCGAAATTCGATCATTTTTAGACTTCTGTATGATTTTTGAGTTTGACATTTTGGACTTTAGCATGACAACTATTAGTCTCACAAAATTTTGTGAGAGGGGAAAAATACTGCATTTGTCGAGAGAAATTCAGAAAGAGTTTTTATTTTTCGAAATTCGATAATTGTTAGCCCTTTGTATGATATTTCAGTTTGGCATTTTAGCATTTGATATGACATCTATTGGTCTCACCAATTTTATTTGCGGGAAAATAATAGATGGATTTAATTGAAAATCGGTACCAGGAAATTGTTTGGGGCGCTGAATACAAACTCAGTGTCTCTATAGTACCAATTTTCATCCAAATCCATCAACTCATTAGATTTTTCAAAACTTATGGTCGCCATATTGGATCGGCCATTTTAAATGTTGAAATTCTGATGCCATATTCCGATTCAGATGCCTAAAAAACTTCAACACGCAAAGTTTCATGAAAATCCGAAAATTTTTAGTCATTTCGATCCGCCATATTGGATCCGCCATTTTTAATTTTGGATTTTTGATACCCTGTTCCGATTCAAAGACCAAAAAACCTTCGTGTACCAAGTTTGATGATCATCCAGATAGTATAAATCTATTTATTTTACATGACACATATTGCGCCAAACACACTCTTGGCTATTTTTTTGTGACTCAATATGCGTCATAAACTGCCAACGGGTTGATACGATAACTGTTATCGAAACAAATTCAGCAAAAGTTTTTATTTTTCGAAATTTGATAATTTTATACTTTTGCATGTTTTTTGAATTTAAGATTTTGGGCTATAATATTACAACTGTTGGTCTTACAAAAAATTTTTAGCGAGGACAAATACTGCATTTGTCCTGAAAAATTCAGCAAATGTTTTTATTTTTAAAAATTTGATGGTTTTGTACTTTTGTATGTTTTTTGAGTTCGACATTTTGGGGTTTAGTATGATAACTATTGGTCACACAAACTTTTATTACAGGAGAATGGCTTTCGTTTCCGGTGCCGAATGGTAAAGTACGCGTGTTTGTTCTGTGCTATCTTTTTTGGTTTTGGCGAAGAGCGTGGAGGTGTGATTGAGGAGACAGGTGGTAAGGGAGGTCAGTGTAGTGAAGTGTTTGTGTGGAAGTGTGGGGAGGGGGGCTGTTTTGCAAGGTTGAAAGGGTTAGGAGGAAAACTGAAAGTGCTAATTTGGAGATTAGTTGTCGAGGACGGAAATGTGAGAGAGAAGATAGGGGACAGCGATCGATAAGATAGGTCAGCATGTTTATTGCGAGGAGCCCAGTGGGGTCCGGCAGAGGGCTGCAGCAGGCAGAAAACAACCCCGGTTCTGATGATCTCACTGAGATCGGCGATAAAGGGTGGGGTGAGAGTGATGCTGGAGATAATGATGAGATGGATATATCTCCTTTATCGAGATTGAGAACTTATTTTGGTCATACGTTCATTTTAATGTTATTAATAAACTAGATAGAGCTAAAGCTTTATATCATAAACAAATTTTAAATTGTGAAATCAAAAATCTGATTAGGAATATCAACAATTTAATATATAGATTTCCTGAAAAAAACAGCAAGCATTCAACGATTAAATTTGGACAAACACCACAAAATGCTCCTATTGCAATTCCTAAAAAAACAAAATAAAAAAATTTGTTTCATTGGATAAAAATAAAAAAGAGGAAAGAAAAATGAGAATAAATTCAGATCTCAGGTACCGAAGGGATAACGTCGTCGCTTTGTCGCCGCTCCCACCTGTCACCTGTTTTCTTTCTTGCCTTGATAAGGGTGCTGTGTGAGCACCGAAACGTTGGTAATGTACATTTGCATGCTTTTTTATTGTGATTTGATAATAATAAAAATGAAAGACGAAAGAAATAAAAAAGAGTAGGGAGGGGATGTGCTTGGTTGCTTTCTCATTTTTCTTTCCTCTTTTTTATTTTTATCCAATGAAACAAATTTTTTTATTTTGTTTTTTTAGGAATTGCAATAGGAGCATTTTGTGGTGTTTGTCCAAATTTAATCGTTGAATTCTTGCTGTTTTTTTCAGGAATTCTATATATTGAATTGATTGTTGGACGTTAAATGGGATTTTGAATTTGACTTTAGCCTGATTCAAAATTCTTGAATATCAACAATTTAGAAAATTACACATTGTTTCTAAAACATCCTTTGCTAAGATATATAAAGAAAAAAAAAATTGATTAGCATTTCGAACTCGAAAGTTCATTGCCTCACTACCCGATTCGGGTAGTGTTTCTAGGTGGATAAATACTACCAGTGTGGATCCACCACACCCACGACGGGCCAACACCACGCAGTATTCCCCGAACGGTCACCCATCCAAGTACTAACCGCGCCCAACGCTGCTTAACTTCAGCGATCTTACGGGAACTGGTGTTTTCAGCGTGGTAATGCCGTTGGCATTGCTAAGATCTATACACGAAAATTCTATTTATAACTTTTTTGAATCACAGAATTAATGTCATCGAACTATTCGTTTCAGGTAACGATTTTAATGTATATATTTAATTTATTTAGTGTCAAATTGATTATTAAATGTACGGATTGAATTTTATCAAAAATGTATGTTTTTTTCGGGCAATTTTTTAATAATTTTATCATCTCCAGGAAGACCCAAATACGGTTCGAAACGTCGATTTTCTTAATATTGTAATTAAATAAACATATATATATTGAACGTATGACCAAAATAAGTTCTGAATCTCGATAAAGGAGATATATCCATATCAATAAGACGTTCAAAGAAAGGTTAGAATTCAAGACTTCTGTCTGGAATTTTGGAATTATAATGATAGTGATGATGGCGAGGTTCAGTAGACAATGCCAGGGAACTTCGGGTGGGGAGAAGGAAGGGGGACTAGCTGACAGGAGGACTCGAGGTAGGCCGTCAAGTCGGGAACTGCTTAATAGATCCAGAGCTAGTAGTTTAGGATCGAGGCAACTTTTTGATAAATGGAGGCAGGGGGTGGGTTTACGGATAAAATCGATGAGGGTGATGAAACGGAAGACAGTAAAAGATCAAGGGAAGAAGAG
Source organism: Andricus quercusramuli (assembly GCA_932178445.1). Classification (NCBI taxonomy): domain Eukaryota; kingdom Metazoa; phylum Arthropoda; class Insecta; order Hymenoptera; family Cynipidae; genus Andricus; species Andricus quercusramuli. The sequence continues at coordinate 13,922 of CAKNXH010058882.1, forward strand.
GGGAATGAGCAGGGAGATGAGAAGTTGCGGAAAAAGATGAAGACTGGGATCTGGTTTGGCGGCAAGAAAAAGATAAGGTTTGGGAGCAGTTGGAGGATATTGAGAAAAATCAAAGAATGAGTTAGAAAGAGAGAAAATCTGATATGGAGAAGTTGGAAGAAAGAGTGAGAAAGCTAAAATGTAAGTATGAGGATATAAAGAAAGGGTATGAAGGGCAAGAGAAGGAGAGAATAAGAGACGTGAATGAGAACGTTATCATAGAAAATGTGAGAATGAAATCAAGATTGAGAGAGTTGGAATGGAAAATGGAAGTAAAAGAGAAAACGAAACAGATTAGAAATATAGTGATTAGAGGAATGAAAGTAGATGGTGAATCAGGAAGAAAAGAAGTGGAAAAGTTGTTTGGTGAAATTAGGGCAGAAGTGCACGTGGAAGAGGTGAATGAAGTGGGAAGGAAGATTGAAGGTAAATGGCGTATGTATATAGTGAAAGTGAGAAATGAGGAAGAAAAAGTTGATATCTTGAGAAAGAAGAAAGCTGTAAAGGGGAAGGAAGAAAGTATAGAGGAGAATATGACGTGGAATGGAAGAAGAACAAAGTAGACGATGAAACAGAGAGCATGGATTGAAGAGTGAAAGGGAAATTGGCATGGATAGGGAAAGACAGGATGTGGATAAATGACAATGTATGAATATGGGATGATGAGAAAGAAAAATTGAGTAAAGTGTGTAGGGAGGGACCGTGGCAACAAAGGGAAGAAGCCGAGACTACGGATAGAAGGAAGAAGGTTATAAAAACGGCAGAGGGTGAAAGGAAAGAAGGCGAAGCGACCGGGTTTCCACAAAAGTAGGGAGGGGACATAATAATGAAAGAAAGGAGAAAGGAAGGAACAAAGAAGTGAGAGTAGCGTTTTGGAACGTGTCAGGGCTAATGAATAAAGATGAAGGCTTCTGGGGAGAGGTGAAGGAATGGGATATAGTGATGTTGAGTGAACTCTGGGTAGATGAGAAGAATGAGAAGAGAGTGAAGAAGATGTTACCCAATGAATATATATGGCAGATGCAAGAGGCAAAGAAATAGAAGGTAAAGGGAAGAAAGAAAGGTGGTATGGTGTCAGGAGTGAGGAATGAATTAGTGGGAGAAAAGAGAATAGAAATGGGATTTGAGGAAACGGGTGGAGTAATGACGAGAATGGTGAAGATAGCAAGCAGAAAGGTGACAATAGTTTGCGTTTACAGGAGAAGGGGAGAAGAAGAAGGTTGGAGTGTGATTAGGAAATGGGTGGCGAAAAAGGATGACGAATTGTTGCTGATAGGAGATGATCTAGATCCCGGAAGAAACAGGATGGTTCATTTGTAAGGGGAACTCAGAAGGGGATAAGGAGGGTGAGATAACGTTTGCAGGAAACGGGGAAAATGTAATATACTGAATTCTGGCCAAGGAAAGGATAAGGGGGCTGTTGGAAAGAATGGAAGTAGGGAACGAAACAGGATCAGAACACTACCCGGTCATCACAACGTTGAAATGAGGGAATTGGAGAAGAGAGGAAAGGAAGAAGGAGGGGGCGACAGGGAAGAGAGCAAAGATGGGAAAATAGGGAGTAGATAAGCTAAGAGAATATACAGAAAGAATGGAAGAAGAAAATGTGATGATTGAAGATGGGAAAGGTGTGGATGAGATGTTGTGTAAGATGAGAGGAAGGGTAGAGAAGATAGTAGAAGAAATGAGGCCAAATGAGGAAGAAGGGCGGGAGAAGAGAGGATGGTGGGATGTAGAAGGTATAGAGAGTAACGAGCGTATGAAGTTATCGTTAAGGAATTGGAGAAGAGGACAGATAGACAGAAAGGAGAATAATAAAAGAAAAAGGGAGCACGCGAAATTATTGGATGTAAAACGGCACGAGGAGAAGGCGAGGTACATGGAGGAGATGGAGAAAGCAATAAAGGAAGGAAGAGAATGGGAATTAATAGAATAGAATTTTATTATCATTTTATTATTAATAGAATTAATAGAGAAAGGAGTGGATGGAAAGGAATCAATGAAGAGATAAGTATGGATGGATGGACGGTATATTTCAAGAAATTGCTAGGAGGAGTGGATAGCAAGGTGAGGGGGGAAGGTAGAAAGATCAAGGAGAGAGGCATGGAAGGTGGAAGTGAGTTGACGAGAGAGGACGTGAATCAAGCAATTGATAAGTTTAAAAAAAACAAGGCGACAGGAGAGGATTGGATGGAGAATAAGGCGTTGAAATTTGGCGGAAGAAGGGTTAGAGAAGAGATTTGGGAAGTATATAGTAGAGTATGGAGAGAGGGAGGATGGCCAAAGGAGTGGAGAACAGGTTTGGTAGTTCCTTTATTGAAGAAAGAAGGGGGTAGAAAAGTGGAAGATTATAGAGCAATCACTTTCATGCCAGTAACGTATAAAATATACGCGGAGGTGCTTAGGAAGAGATTAAAAGAACAGGTAGAAGAGAAAAGAAGTATTCCACACAATCAAACACGATTCAGGAAGGGGATGGGGACAGTGGATAACATTTTCGTTATGAATTATCTAGTCAACAGGAATCTGGGTCAGAAAAAAGAAAAACTGGTCGCACTCTTCGTAGATTTTAAGGCAGCTTTTGACTCGGTGAATAGGAAAGTTTTGTGGAAGGCAATGAAAGAAAGGGAGGTGGACGAAGAGCTGAATGAGAGGATGAAAGAAGTCTTTACGGTATGGATGGAAGATAAAACGGGAAATGGTGGAAATGGAGGAGGAATTTTGTTATTTAGGATTCACTGAATATCAAATATATTGTGAAACTATCCCAATGAAATGTTTCGATTAGACGAAAATACAGTTAGAGTATTTTTAACATTTCGAACTTTGTTTCAACGTCTTGTGGCTTTATATTTATGTATAACCATGGTCAACAATTATAACCTATGTGGTATGCCTGCATTTGTAAATGAATAGAGTAGAAGGAATATTTCTCAAAATTCAATAAATATTGACGATATTAAAAATATGCTTGGTCAAAGTTACCCTACTTTTGAAGACTGATTTCTCGGCTTGTAACTTTTACTTCACATTTAAAGAGCAAGATTTCAATACAAAATGCTTTTTTTCTAGTATAATGCAAAATTTAATTCCAAATTTTCACTGAATTCGTAAATAAATAAGGTAGAAGGAATAATTCTCCAAATTCAATAAACATTGATGATATTAAAAATATGCTTGGTCAAAGTTACCCTACTTTTGAAGACTGATTTCTCGGTTTGTAACTATTATTTTACATTTAAAAACTAAGCTTTCAATACAAAACGCTTTTTTTCTAGTATTATGCAAGATTCTATTCAAAATTTGCACTGGATATCATGTATATCTCGAAACTATCCCAATGAAATGTTTCGATTAGACGAAAATTCAAGTAGAGTATAATTTTCAAGCTTTCAAACTTTATTTCGACTTCTTGCGGCTATATATTATGTATAACCATTGTTAACAACTATAGCGTATGTGGTATGCCTGGTTTCGTAAATAAATGAGGTAGAAATACATTTTGTCAAATTTTAATAAATATTGATGACATTAAAAATGTGATTGGTTAAAGTGACCGTACTTTTGGAGACTAATTTCTCGCTTTGCAACTATTATTTTACATTTAGAAATTGAGATTTCAATACAAAACGCTTTTTCTCTAGTATAATGCAAAACTTTATTCCAAATGTTACAATTATTACTTGTATGGCATGCCTGGATTCATAAACGAATAACGTGGAAGGGATTTCTAAAGAAAATTGAAAAGGAAATAAGTCTTCAAAGATCAACTGGGATTGAAAATATTAACCGGTTTTTTTTCAATCTTTTTTTGATTTACTCGTAATAATATAACGAGACTAATGCAGTCTATTACAATTTAATTAAGTAATATTGTACAAAATTGGGATTTTTCTCCCCTGCCGCAAGGGTACCGGTTTCCAGAAAATGCCTGATCCAGGCCGACTGTCCCCTGATAATGACTTTATTGCAGGACATTTTTTTCACACTTTTTTCCCATGTACCCTTTTTTTCCTGAAAATATTCCTACGGTGATTGGCTTTCGCCATTTTTTTTCACTAACAAGCTCCACCCTTTAGGGCGTGCCTATCATATTTTTGTCTCTCACTCACACTCAACTCAGAATTCCCATGGACGTCCCCAGCCCTCTTAATATGACAACTTTTGACCTCACAAAAGTTTTGCTGGAGGGGAAATATACTGCATTTGTCGAGCATAATTCAGAAAGTTTTTAGTTTCCACAACTTGATTATTTTTCGCTTTTGTACGTTCTGGGAGTTTGAAATTTTGGGCTTTAATATAACGACTGTTGGTCTCACAAAATTTGGTTGAATGGGGAAACTACTGCACTTGTAGAGTAGAATTCAGACAAAGTTTTTATTTTAGAAAGATAAGTTTTAGACTTTTATATGTTTTTTGAGTTTGACAAAGTGTAGTGGTAAGTGGAGGCAGTGCTTTTCGTGGACGCATCCCAACTACTCAAATGCGGGCTTGCGGGCTCTGCTACGATCGCCCGTACTGTAAAATTCAGCTTTGACGCATTAGGTCTCTTTCTTCGCGGACGGTCACATTTGATTATTTTTGGCTTTCGAATGTTTCTTTGAGTTTGAAATTTTTTCATTTAATATGACAACTATTACTCTTACCAAATTTTGTTACAGAAGGAAAATACTGCATTTGTCGAGGGTAATTCAGAAAGTTTTTGGTTTTAGAAATTTGATTACTTTTGGCTTTTGTATGATTTTTTGAGTTTGACATTTTGGGCTTTAATATAACAACTATTGGTCTTACTAAATTGTGTTAAAGAAGAAAAATACTGCATTTACCGATCATAATTCAGAACATTTTTGTTTTTCGAAATTTTATTGCTTTGGGCTTTTCTATGTTTTTTGAGTTTGACACTTTGGGCTTTGATATAACAAACGTTGGTCTTGGAAAATTTTCTTCAAGGGGAAAGATACTGCATTTGGCGAGCAAAATTCAAGCAATGTTTTTGTTTTTCGGAATTTCATTTTAGTTTTGTTAAATTTTCAGAATTGGAGTGGTTGTAGTCTCGCCCATAAAAGTGCATTTCAAAGCACCATATCTGCATGCAGCGCAGGTACAGTAACATAATGCATTCGTAAATCCAAGCTAGAGTTTTATTTGATATATAAACTGATTTTAATGTATTGCAATTGATAACAGGGATTTACGTCACCATCCATGATTGACAGGATGTTGGAATTTTTTGGGCTTTAAACGGAAAATTACTTTAGTTTTTATAGAGGTAAGCAGTAAGTATATCTGAACATATAAGTTGATGGAATTTAACTTTAAGTAATTACTTATTATGATAAAACATATTGAAACATGAATAATTTTATCTGCAGGATCCAACAGGATGTAATCAAACTCAACTGCAATTTAATCCAGGAGGAAATTTAAATTTCGAATGCTATTAAAAAGAAGGATGCCATCAAAAGCAACTGCAATTAATTCCAGTAAGGAATTCAAAAGTCAAATGAGTACGGGGAGTAACTTTTGAATAAAAAGTTTTATGTTCCGGCAATATTAGTAGGTAGTATTCAATTAAGAGTCTCTTAAATCTAATTAGCATTACAAATAATATTCGGCATTTAATTGATAAATTAATGTGCTTTCAGGTTTACTGCATTTCAGTTTAATAAAAAAATTACAAAAAACAAGCAACTTCAGAAAGTGGATGTTTCTTTCACATTGGAGTTCTGGGATTATTTCATGTATATTTGAACCATCTTTTGAATTTAATGTAATTTAAGTCAGGTGCATCACTTTCTTAATGATAGGACTTATGTATGCGTTCCAAATTAAAAAATTTATGAGAATGGACATTGACTTTCAATATTCTTTCCAGAACAAGATCCTGCAGAGCGACTTTTAACTTTTAATTTTAGAATATTTCTTAATTTTTGACTCTGTTGTTATTATTATATTGTCTGATGTAATTTAATTTGATATGTAGTCAAGAAATCTCAATTTGAGAATTTGTGATGTGTGAAGAAGAGAATTTAAGATTTCAAATGGAATTATTTGTTTCTAAATTGCTAACTTACCAACCTTGTATATATGAGAAGAACGAAGGAAAACTGTAATAAGGAAGTAGTTGTGTTGGAGACTTTCTTCCTCCTTCCTGCTTCTTTATCTGTTTTTTCATGTCAAAGAATGCATTAATTTCCATGAGGAAAGGGATCTAACGCGGAAAAAATTGGCTTTTAGTTTTTTACACCAATCGATAATTTTTATTTGCGCTTTCATGATAAAAAAATATCATTCCAATATCTGAAAAATTCGATTAATGTTATTAAACTGCAAAATGAGGTCCTCTTATGCCTCAACAATCGCTCGTCCTGTAAAATGAAACTACCGCGCGTTAGGTCCCTTTCTTCGCGGAAGGTTACATATAAATACTCGTACATGTAACACTCCTCGTGGAGGTTATTTTTCCACAAGGTGGCTTTTCCAGGTCGGGTTGTGCTGAAGTTGTGTGATTTTTGCAATGCGGAAGCACAGGTAAATGGGTTTCGATTGGTTGTTGTAAAAAATAGCTGTTTTCAAACCTTTGCGTGAACTTAATTTTATATTTATTTCCAATTTCTAATGTTGAAAATATTAATTATTAAATATTGCATTATTTGCTTCAACTTATTTTAATTTTTTTCAATACAGCCGTCTCTAATACTTCTGTATGCACTGACAATTGAGTGCCAGGTAGTTCGTCTTTTGTTTGGATTTTTGTTTGGATTTTCGAAGAAGACTACTTGGCTAACTGGCAGAGTAACTCAGGCGAAAACGCATCGGGTATGTAGCCGGAAGGTTGCTGGCTCCATTTTCGCTGCCTACACAAAAATCTATATTTTGTCCAAAATTTGTTGAAATCTCAGCAATAAGCAAACTAAAAACATCCACTAAAAGTAATATTCACACAGAAAGCATTTCAGAACATTTTTCCTTTATTTAATTCGGGTCTGTTTAAATGAAATTTACGAATTATAGAAGTGTTTGAGTAATTAAAAATATTTTAAACTTGAAAAGATTCCCGAATATTTATAAAGTATTTTTAAAAAAGAACGAATTTTCAAGAAATACTTAAATTTGTAATGAAAAATTAATTTTACGGTAATAACATTAATTTTAAACCAACAAGAAAACAAATAGAATAGTTAATTTTCCAATTAAAAACATCGAATTCGAACAAATATATTTCAATTAAATATAAATAGGAAAAAAAATTAATACTTCAGATTAATTTTCTGCCAATGAAAAATCGAATAGAATAGTTGAATTTTCAAACAAAAACAACGAATTTGCAAAAAACAGTTACATTTTTAATCGAAAAGGTGAATTTTTAGCATGGAAAATTAATTTTCTACTAAAAAACAACGAATTTGAAAAAATAGACTTAAATTATCAACAACAAAAAAACAGGAAATTTTACCCAAATAGTTGAATTTTCGATGCGGAAGAGGAACTTTCGAACAAGAATATTTATTTTCTACCAAAGAACGAATTAAAAAAACATATATTTGAATTTAAAAAAATAAAATAAAAAAACACTAATTTTCAAAACAAATTTTTAATTTCTCACCTTTTTTTTAGAACCCCTAAATTTATTCCACCCATGTGTACTGGCAAGCTGGCCGGGCTAGTAACTCTTACAGGGGTCTAGACGATAGTGGTCTCGTTGAAGATCCCGAATAACAAATTCAAAAACTTTTCAAGAATTTTGAATGGTTTCAAAATGAGATTCTTAATAATCACAGGGAAATTTGAAAAGATTTTTTGTTTTTAGAAATTAATTTTTAGAGAAAATTGAAACAGATTTTGAAACATTTCTATAAATTCCGAAAAAAATCTAGAATGAGTTATAATGATGGTCACATTTTCAAACAATAAAAAACGAATTTTCAAAAGAAATGGTTAAATTTTCAATCAAAAAGATGATTTTTTAACCAAGTAGTTGAATTTTCGATACGAAACATGAATTTTATAACAAGATTTCAGAGAGGGAGGTGAGGGATTGGCAGAGAGGGGGAGGGAAATGAGGGAAGGGGAGAGGGAGTGGAGAGAGGTGGAGAGGGGAGGGGAGACAGGGAGAAGGGGAGTGAGGGGCTGGACGGGGATGGGGAGAGAGGGAGAGGGAAGTGAGGGAAGGGGGATGGGGAGAGAGGGATCGGTAAGGGGCGGGGAGGGGGAGGGGGAGACAGTGTGGGGAGGTTCTGCACGTAGCTAATCCGGGATTGGGAAAGAGGTGGGGGGCCTCGTTCTTCAAATTCAATACAAGTTACAGTTAAGGCAATTTATCTAATCGCATCGGTGGCGGCTGAAAAATGCTTTCACGTTTTTACATCCCAGGTCGGAAAATAGATTCCAGATTTTTATTTACAATAGGTGAGCAATTTTATTATAAAAGGATAATGGTCGGCCAAACATGGCATTTAATTTTGTTATTTTAAAGTGCAATTCGTTTTATACATATCCACATACTTCAACACAAAATAATGGATACTCAAACACCAATTATCCTAGGGGAGGAAGACATACCCCACTCCGTACGCAATTTCCGAACCCAATTAACAATGATACTTTAAACTATAACGTCGCTCGCCGTACAGACGCACCGACGGGTGAGACGAAGGAAGAGCGTCAGAAGAGCGTACCCATGTTAACAACACAAAAAAGATTTACCGCACTAAACTCAGCGGAGAGTCCCCAGTAATAGAATTTGTTTCTTCCAATTTTACAAAAACAAAGGCATCATTTTTTATTGATACCGATGCTGATATCAATATTATAAAACTAAGCTCGTTGCACGAAGATCTATTGATAACCGAAGACAAATCCATAGACATAAAAGGAATTACGACCATTAGGATTCCTACTATAGGTACTATAAAATTACCTATAGAGAGATCTACGGTGGTTTTTCATGTTATGTCACCGGATTTTCCTATCAGCACGGATGAAATATTAGGTTGAGAGTACCTTTGCCAAGAAAGGGTGGAAATTTCATTTTGGCATAATAGCATAGTAACCCATTCCAACCCTAAGAGGCCCATCCCATTCATTGACAAAGAATCTAGGGTTGCTCAAGAACAAATAACTGACTATAAAGGGACAGGAGCAAGAAAATTAAACATGAAAGCAAGATCGCGTCAGGTGGTCCCAGTGGAGGTACTGAACAACGAAATAGAAGAAGGATATTTGCCACTAATAAAATCTAGAGAAGGGCTATTAATGGGCGTGGAATATGTCACATTTATGCTATAAATACTACTGAAGAGGACAAGGAAGTTGAAATCGATCCGTAAGAAGTTATTCCTTCCGACTATTACCAACTACCAGGGGATAAACAGGAAGAATACTCTACCGACGAAAATTATCTACCACCAGAAGATAGAATTCAAGCAATTCTGAACAGCCTAGAATTTAATTATCTGAACCCGGAAGAGAAAGGTAATGTAATCTAAATTGTTCAAGAATATCCAGAAGTGTTTCATTTAGCAGGAGAATCTCTAACTCCCACGCACTTAGTTCAACGCAAATACAAGCGATAATATCCCAATACATGTTCGTCCTTACCGATTTTTACCTTCACAAAAGGAAGAAGCTAAAATTGCCACCAATAGGATGCTAACAGAAGGTGCCATTGCACACTCAAAATCACCCCATAGTTCTCCCATGTTGATAATTCCAAAAAAGTTAGATCATACGGGAAAAAGAAAATATAGGGTAGTAATTGATTTCCGACTGCTAAACGGAAAAACCATTGGCGATGCATGTCCCCTTTCAAACATTACAGAAATCGTGGATCATTTAAGGAAAGCCCGAATATTTTACAGTCTTCGATTTGACTAGTGGTTTTCATTAAATCGAATTAAATCCTGCTGACAGATCAACACTTCAGCGATTGATGGATCAAGTCGTGTTAGGATTGCAGGGCGTAGAGTTGCTCGTTTATCTCGATGACATTGTAATTTATGCAGAAACATTAGAAGAACACGAAAAGAAGGTAAAGCGCCTACTTGATAGACTAAAAGAAGCCAATCTCTCGATTCAACCTGAAAAAACTGAAATTTTATTTAAATAAATTGCCTATCTGGGTCATTTTATCAGTAATGACGGAGTAAAACCTGACGCTAAGAAAATAGAATAACTACTGACGCGTCAGGATACTCAGTCGGCGCAGTGTTAAGCCAAGAGAAAGAAGGTATAGAATACCTATATCCTATTACTCCCACGTACTAAACGGTGCAGAATGCAATTATTCCACCACGGAAACAGAGTGCCTCGCTGGATTGTACGCCGTTCAACAATATCGACCGTACATCTATGGAAGAAAATTCACACTAGTAAGCGATCACGAACCATTCAAATGGATAAACTCAGTAAAAGATCCTTGTCAAAGATTAATTCGTTGGCGTTTAAAGTCAAGAGATTACGAATATAACTTTAAATACAAGCCTGCAAAATTAAATACAAACGCCGATGCCCTTTTTATAAAGCCGGTTATAGGAAGCAAATTTCAAAACCAAGAATGACGATCGGCGAACTGAATTTGAAGCAAAACCTGCCAATGATACAAACGAAAGTAGTATTGACAAGCGGTTTCCCCGACGTCGAGCAGAAGAAACAAGGACTAAAACTTGACCTAATTATCGCGACTCTAGCACCGATACCGAAGATGATACAAGTGAAATAGATGATGAAATTCCTCCCATACTTAGGAAAAGTCGAAGTTTATTACCAAGTTTAGACGTACCTTTGACAGCCTTTCTGTCACGCGAAACACCCTAAAGTGCTCCCCCGAACATCGCAAAACAATTTCAGGAATTATTTGTCAAATAAATCGCAGAAGAACCAGATCAAGAAATACTGGCAAACACAGGTACATACAAAAGACATTATAATCCTGAGCACAGACAACACAGAAGACACCGAAATCTATTAAAGCATCGTGGCAGTATCAGAAGGAGAGAATGATCCAGAAATCCTTCAAGCAATTGAAGAACTAGAACCGGATAGTGAAACAGAATTGGACCAAAGAGTAAACTCACTGATAACCCGGGCTGAAAAGGAATTGAAAGGAATCTCAGAACAAACAATAAAGCCCGATGATGAATAACGCAAAAGCGTGACCTACGCACCCTTATTAAAGACACGCGACACCTCATATATCTTGCCGACATTCCGACCATCCACCTATGAGTTACCCCAAGCTTTGTCTACTTTATTATAACAACCAGCGGAAAACTCGGAAAATTTCTCAACAGCAAACAAAATTTACCAAACCCGAAAAATTGAACCAAATCGAAATGAAGAAATTAATATCCTAATAACTGAGCCAATAACAGAGGCCGAAGCAACCAGTACAACTATCACTGCCTCAGTTAAACCTGAGTTACCTGTTACACATATTCAGCTCGATAATAGCAACAATAAGTTAAAAGTAAAAGATTGCAGAGAAAATCTGACCCATCAAAGAGGAAATTATGTTTATTTTCTATCGGACGATTGCGAATTTACCGCACCGATGGGGCGATTACTAATATATATAAAAGCCATCGATCTATTAGAACTCCGGGAACAGCACCCTAAGATAGGGAAAGTACACATAACCCCTCGAGGTAGTTACAAAAATTATACGATCATTTAAAAACGACACCACTTCGACGAGTTAAGCAAGGAAAATCTAAGAATTGCACTATATAATTTGCAAGTGGCTCCAGAAAAAGACAATATAAAGTGCTTTAGAATTTCAAATCAAGGAGACCTGACAGAAAGCATATCAAAAGAAAATATTCTGCACGTTTTTAAGGAGATATTCGCTGACAGTGACATCGAGATAACGATGTGCTACGATAGTGTGTGCGTACCTCCAGAAGAGGATAGTATGTCAATAATAAACGAAAACAATTAAAGTAAGATGGGCGGACACAAGGAAGTTAGCAAAACTTATGGACGAATAAGAGAAAAGTTTTTTTGGCCAGGAAGAAAAGAGCAAGTCACGGAACTTGTACGGAAAAGCAGTATTTGTCAGGATCAAAAAATCATTCGAGCCAAAACACACGACACATATTTACAATGCAGCATAATTTGTCAAAATATTGTATTGCCGTAGCTATACCTGAAATAACAGCAACAACAATAGCGCATGCTTTGGCTAAGAATTTAATTTCACAATAAGGAGCACCGAAAGCCAACTTGACCAATCGTGGAAGCGCCTTCATAAGCAAACTTTTACGAAAATTATCAACAATTTTCGGAATCAATCAAATCACCACCTTAGGATATCGCTTTCAACCTAACGGATCCTTGGAGAGGATTCACGCAGTATTAGTAGATTACATACGGTCTTACGCGGAATTTTACGACGATTGGGATAGATTACTACCTTTTGCTATATTTTCATACAGCACTTCAATTCATGACTCAACCAAATTTACACATTTTGAATTGATATTCGGAAATGTAGCACGCACCCCTAGTTTATTCTCCTCTCATGAAAAATTGGAAACGTAAGGTTCATAGAGTGGCGTAACTATCGGTGTTCCATGTGTTCCGGGATCACGGGCCCCACAAAGCTTGAAGTTAAATAAAAAAATTTTAACAGAGGAATGAACATAAAATTACTAGTCTACCCTCCGAACACAAATTTTTTAAACGGAGTTACGCCACTGGGTTCAAATCTAAAAAAATTGATACTAAGGCTATCCGAAATAAAAAATATAGCGGCTGTAACTTTAATTGATGCTAAACACAGATCAAAATCACTCTATGACAGAAAAATCAAACCTTTTGAAGGAAAAGTGAGAGATAACGTGTACGTAAAACCAACAAGCTAGATAGTAAAAGCCATGAACCCTCAACAATCATATATGATTATATTATATTATGTCTATAGACATACTAGATAAACACACCGCTATGCTAGAAAAAACGGATGAAAAGCGTTTTCAGAAACATTTAGATAAACTCAAGATTGCTCACGAGTGACCTCAATAAAGAGTAACTAAATAACAAAAAGTTTCCTTTTTCAGAATGAAAGAATCAGCACTCATAACCCAAACAATCGGAGGCCAGTATCACCCTACGTTAATACGTCCTAAGGGTAAAGGGTAAAATAGAGGACTTATAGTTCCCTAAAGGACCTCTGGGAGAGCTGACTCTTTGTTTATTCAAACAAGTGATGGAGAGAGAAAACATAAAAAAGCCGAACATGAGGCAGCTAGAAAAATTCTCACTGAGTTAAAAAAAACTTATTTCTATAGCAAAACCAAAAGCCAGTTTCGAGAAACAAAAATTGAATCTGGAGTTTGTTCAGGAGAAGACCAAATATTAAGAATTAAATTATATAAATGGGAGAACTGCTGTGAGTACTGTTACTTACGCGGACATGCCATGAATACTTGCGCTAAAGAAATTAAAAGGAAAAAAAATTTCCAGGAATTGACAACCAAACCCCTGAAGATTTCTGGGATTTAGTTGAAGAATCAATCTAAAAACATCATCGCTCCATCACTTGTAGAAGTCAAAGTGCTAAACAAAGTAATCTTGTAGTTTATAAGTATAACAATACGATTAACCACTAGAAAATGAAAATTATCATGATATTGTGAAAATAGAAGAGTACTAAATAAATTAAAAACAAAAAAAGAGAAGGAAGAGGATTAGGAGGTTGCCTTCTCGACTCCCCTTCTCACAACATCATTTATAACATTTAAAAATTAATAGGAAAGAAAAATCAAGGAAGAGGATAGGAGGTTGCCTATTTTCTTTCTTTTTTCTTGAAATAAACTCATCACAAGCCTTATTAACATAATGTTCAATGAATAGGTATGGGCATCCTGGATTCTACCATGAGACAGACTGAATGGACATGGATTCTATCTCTTTTGTTACTCATCATCCAGGGAAGCCCCATGCAGTATGAGATCCAACCCCTAAAGGAAAACGCTGGATTATTTTATGAACAACTAAACCCTATAGGAATGACTCAGAACTATTGGAGAATCTTCATATTCCTGGATATTGGAAAATTCAGTCAGCATTTTCACACCCACAACCTAAACCGAGATATCCACCATAATTATGAAGAATGTATGAACCGATCAAAATATAATTTAAAAAAAATATATATATCCCAAAAATCTAATTAAATATAACCAACATATCTTCTATTATATGCAATTTTTTCAAAAATATACAAGTACAAGCAAAAGAACTTCAAATACAACCAACAAAACTTCAAAAAGAACTCAAATACGGACACTCTCTGGAAGACATTGAAAATTAGCTCCTACAATTCCGACAAACACAACATCATCAAAGAAGAAAGAATCACATCATAATAGAAACATTCATAGGAATAACTACATTACTGTTGTTAATAACCATATATCATGGAAGAAAACTGATAACAAAAATACACAAATGCTCGAAGACCAACTCTCAAGCAAAAGATAGCAGTTATAATAAAGAGGAAATGAGAATCCTGTCCAATAAAAACGCGACACAATCTGAAATCAGCAAAGTACAGAGAAAAACAACATCACAGGTACAAGTGCCGGTAACCAACATTCGAATAGCATAGCAAAACCAATCTTCACATCCATCGAGGACGATGAAATATTTTAAGAAGGGAGGAGGCAAATGGTCCTTTCATTTTCCGTTCAAAAATTGCATTATGCATACAATAATAACCACTGAAACTATCCAAATCACCAGCAAGTATAAACGTAATACACGATTAAGTTTGTCGGACTATACGTAAACGTTCATCACGAGAAGAATCATCAGTAGAAGAAACAATATTGGCCAGACATGACGCGTCAACTAATTATGGCCGACCAGCGAAGCGAGACTCCGCCTGCATGATGAAAAAACGCCTGCCTCCTAAAACAAAATGGAGTATGAAAAGTTGATAAGCAAGTGTAATCACATCCGCACACAGCGACGTCCCTATTCTAACCGCTATAAGGAAGTACAGCCCGCCTGCGAAGTGATACGCCACACCTATAACATGACACCGCCAGCACACACACACAAACAAGAACGTGTCACAGGGCAGAAGTTTTACTAAATCATCAGTTTACTTAAGTTTGATTGATGAATCAGTTATTTTTAGACTACTAATTTCAACCGTAAAAATGCCGTAACTGCAGGGAATCAATTATAGACTTAATTGAAAATTGTTCCACAGGAAATATATTCTGAGTGCATAACAAAATACGGATGTAATTAGTTTGCAAATCATTACATGTAACTTTAAACAAGTTCACATTTAAAATAGTGCACAAATAAACTTGGAACATAACCTATTGAAAATTAACTGATTTCTTCAACACAACTATAACTGATCAATCAGTTATAGGATTGCAGGAATAGATCAAGAATCCAATTAATAATTTTCATTTTACTGATCCAATCAATATAATTAAGAGACTTAAGATTTTAGGAGACTTGTCAGAAGCACTGATGACATATTTTTCTTATAAAAACGGAAAATCTAAGTTCTATAGTGCACAAAATATTGAATTTGATAATTTTTCTAAGATAATTTAATATACACTATGAAGGTGAAGGAAAATGAGGAACAGGCACAGCTTTTGAACTAACGGCATAAAAGTTAATAGAATAAGCAAGCCATTATATTAGATAGTAAAATCAAATCGAGCTATGCCGTTCGTCCAAAACACGCGACTCAAAAGTACAAAAGGATAATTTATTTACTAAAACGAAAGGAACTAACATTCCATAAAAAGCGAATGTTGAATAAATAAGTATTAAGGACGTTGACCCGACGGCACTGGCAATTCCAATCCGGAATCTGATTCTTCAAAATTACCACACTCTGGGTCAGATAACCAAACGGTCTCGATTTTGTGAACTGAAACAAAAGGAATAATAAAAAGCTTGAAAAATGAAAATATATATTTAATGAATTATCAACAGTGAAACAATAGCACCAAAATCTATATTATCTGTTTGATCCCGAAGGACGTATCCACATTTACAGGCGTGCCCAGCATACATCATAGGCACGAATCGCCCACATAAACAGAACCTGTACCTCGCGCCCTCCACACTGAAAGAAAAAGAAGAAACACATGTAAAAAGGAGGCAGCTGACACATTAAGAGACACAAATACACTCAAGAAGTACGACAAAAACAAAGAAAAAAAGCAGCGTGTAAGAGGATATGAAAAACAAAACATTATAGTCTTAACCCAGACAAAACAAAGATGAAGCATGCACGTGTGTGCACAGCCGAGAATCGGGATCGTTACGTGGCGACAGATGAAGACTGATGAGATCAGACATCTCATCACTACGCTGACTCAACGCATCCATCACCTCATGGAGTTCCGCATGCGAAGCATCATACGGTTTGGCGCCTTGGACTCTTCTTGGACGTCCTCGCCCCCGCTTGCCGACCTTGCCTCTCACCAGGACATCCGAAGAAGACGAGTTTTGCACTCACAACTATCAATAAATATTGGCGTACTTAAGGTGAACCAACAATTACTCCTAACGTATTTAATTGATCAGCACAATTTAAAATACCTTCTTTCAATTTCCGAGAAGGCACACGAACAAGAAGCCGCGGAAGATGACGCTCACGACTTCGCATTAAGCGGTGAACCACAACAAAGTCTTGCTCACCGACGGTCAAGTGAAAATTTTTCTGACACAAAGCTATAAACTTTTTAAACGTTTTTTAGGGCTAGTACCCCAAATCGCAATACAATAAACACCCGCACAACCCTCAAGCTGCTCCACTCGAAAACACAAACTTTCGAGTATTGATAAGCTTGGAGGAAAACCGGCAGAAAAACAAGATTGCTGCAAATTACTAGAAACTTCCTCCTGCACTACGTTTTAAGATTCAAGAGACGAAAAGTTGAAGTCAGCCACACTCTGCTCAAATTTTGAGGGTAAATTAACCGACGCGCTGTCCACTACAAATGAATCATTTACAACGGGAGTCGAAATCTCGCGAATAATATCACCGAGAGCATGATTATACATATGATAAATCCGCATGATTCCCGTCATAAAACACAGCATTTAAAAATGAATTCACATTTGAATAATCAACCGGTGATTCTAAGGATGGACCGTGAATGCAAGATGTTGCCATCCTAAGCGTTGAAATTACACTAAATGAAAATCCCAAGTATCACTCACCCAAAAGGCTCGCCGCAGGAGAATACTTCGATAAATCCATCGCCATACCTCAATCCGCACAATAGTCCTGGTATAGGAAAGTGGAGGTGGAAGACGAACTTGCACTGGAGTTGTCACTCTCCATGGCAAACAAAGAATGAGAAATGATGCTGCAAGCTATGATCCAAAAGTTAAAATGACATCATCGAACTTTTGATGACACTGGAAAAATTGCCTGCAGAACAGATTCATTTTGGACCACAGGAAGACAAAGGAACAGGTGGAAATGTAAAGAAGAATGTACTAACCATATCACGTACAGAAAAATTCGCAGTAGAGGGGAGGGTGGAATCAGATCATCAGCCATTAAGTCTGTGGATAAGAGGTGAGGGTGGCGGAAGACAAGGCGGGGAAGAGGTCTCGATAGGGGAGAGGGCGACCTGGACGAGGAAGGCGATAGAGAAGTATCAGGAGCAGCTAGGAAATGTTCGCTTTGGAGGGGAGTCGGTGGAAGCGATATGGGAGGATCTGAAAGAGAAGGTGAAACGACGTGTGCAAAAGAAGGTATTTATAAAGAAGAAGAAAGGAATGGTGAAGCCGTGGTGGGATAGGGAATGTAAAAAGATGAAAAGGAAGGTGAAGAGGAAGTATAAGAAGTGGAAAGAGGGTAACGCGAGAAGGAAGGAGTACGTAGAAATGAGGAAGGGGTTGAGATTGATGTGTAAGAAGAAGGAACAGGAAAAGGAGAAAGATCTGGAAGAGGAGTTAGCAAATGTTAAGACAGAGGGGGACGTCTGGGAGATAATAAATAGGTTTAGGAAGCGTAGGGTGGGGGTCAGTGAGAAGATAGGCGGTGAGGAGTGGAGGGGATTTTTCAAAGAATGTTTCCAGGGCTCAGATTCAAGAAAGACGCAGGGGGGAAGTAGAAGAACGGGGGAGGCAGAGATGGAGGAGTTGAATGACGAGGAGATAGAGAAGCAGATAAGGAAGTTAAAAAGGTCAAAAGCAGCAGGGCTGGATGGGGTAGACAACGAAGCATGGCTGTTTAGTACACACGAGGTTAGGGAGAGGCTGAAGGAGGTAGAGAAGAAAGTATGGAGGGGCGAGGGATTCCCAGAGGGTGGAGGGAAGGGTTAATAGTGCCACTGTATAAGAAAGGGGATAGAGATAGGCAGGAAAATTATAGAGGGATTACGCTAATGAATACGGCGTATAAAGTATACGCGATGGTGGTGACAGAGAGGCTGCGGAAGCATGTCGAGGGGAAAGGAATATTGCCGGAGACGCAGGCGGGATTTAGGGCGGGTAGGAGTACTGTCGACAATATTTACGTGCTGCAGCACGTGATGGATAGAGAATTAGCGAAGAAGAGGAAGAGTGTGTACGCGTTTTTTGTGGATCTCAAAGGCGCGTTTCCGTCGGTGAATAGGGGGAGGTTGTGGGAGGCGATGGAGGATAGGGGAGTAGAGAGAGGCCTAATTGAAAGGGTAAGGGAGATATATGAAGAGACCAAAGACAATGTAAGAGGAGGGAAGGGGATTTCGGAGGGATTCTGGATGGATAGGGGGTTAAGGCAAGGGTGTCCACTTAGCCCAACGCTTTTTGCGATTTTAATTGCGGATATGGAAAGTAAGCTGGAGGCCGGGGTGGTAGGTTAGAATTTGGTCACTAGCGTATGCAGATAACATAGTGTTGCTGGCAAGCAGCGAGGAGGCCTCAAAGGAGATGATGAAGAGGTTGAGAAGATAACTGGACAAAAAGGCCTTAGAGCTGAATGCGGAAAAGTCCAAGGTTATGGTGTTCAGAAAAGGAGGGGGAAGGGATAAGGCAAGGGAGTGGAAGTGGAAAAGAAAGGAGGTGCAGGAGGTGAAAGAGTTTGTGTACCTGGGCTTCGTGTTTCGAAGGAATGGGGGAGTTGATGGTCACATAAAAGAGAGAGTGAGGAGGGCAAATGAGGCAGGTGCGGGGGTTGGGAAAGAAGTTATTCGCAGATGATTTTGGAAGAAGAATGAAATTGTTTGATTCACTAGTGATGAGTGTGCTATTGTATGGGGTAGAGGTGTGGGGGTGGAAGGAAAGTGAAGAGGTAAATAGAACGCAGGAGAGGTATGTAAAGTGGACCCTGGGGTTGGCAAGGAACACGCCTAATTATATTGACAGGAGGGAGACGGGGAGAACGAGTGTGGGAATTCTAGGAGGGAGCCGGGCGTGTAAATATAAGGAGAAATTTTTGGAAGAGGGGGAAGTAGGCTGGTTAGGGAGTGTTGGTGGGAGAAGGAGAACAGGGGAGGGGGTGGGAAGATGAAGGCTGAGAGGGAAAGGTACTTTAGAATGAATGGACTGCGGATGGATGAAGTGAGAAGGATGCACGAGGAAGGAAGGAAGGTTTATGACTTGGTTAAGCAAAAAGGCATGGAGAGAGAGAGAAGACAGAAGGGGAAGAGAGAATAAGAGAGTCAAGATTTAACGGGAACTATGTGTGGATTATGCCAAGGGCAAGAACGTAATATTTATGTGAGAAAGGAGAGAAAGGATGTTAGGAGCTTATAGCGAGAATGAGGTGTGGGTGTATGGAGGGTTTCAATAGGTTCTGGCTCTCTCGGGAGAAGAGGATGTGTGAGCTGTGTCGAAAGGGGGATGCAAGAGTGGAGCACTGGTTGGAGGAGTGTGTGGAGGTGGAAAAAAGTGAGATAAGCATGGAGGCATTGTTGCATGAAAAGGGGGAAAAAAGGGCAGTAGCATGGGTGAAGGGAGTGTTGGGTAAGATGGAGATGAAGAGCAGGAAGGAGGAAGAGGAGTGGAGAAGGAAAGATTGTAAATAGGAGAGAAAGTAGATATAAGTAAGATGTAAATATTGTAAATAGTAGATAAGTAATAGGTATTAGCTGCGAAAAGAGAGGTTGGCAAGCGAGGCAATGCGAAAAAGTAGGGACATGCGAGCGAGGCGAAGCGAGGAAGGCAAGGCGATAAGAGCGTGCGGATTAGAAATAAGGAATGGATGGATGTTAGTTTTTAAGGGTTAGTTTTCAGAAAATTCTGTAAAAATGGAAGTGTAAGCAAGTCAATTTTTTAAGGCCAGCCGGCTGAAAAATAAACGTTTATCCATCTATTCACCTACCTTCATAATAACAATCCATACACTGAAATCTCACACCACAACACAACTATGCTATATTCATTCAATACTACACGTAAGTTTAGAACAATGAGGATTAATATGTCAAGCTGAATATGAAAAATTACCTCATACAGTAAACTTTTCATAACAGTCACTATTGTTAGAAATTTGAACGGTGAAATACAATTTTGAACATAAGGGGATATAGCTGGGTTTTCTGAAAGTGGGGTTATGAATTCTTCGAAGACGATGAGATAATTTAAGAAGGGAGGACTGTTACGGCCGCAAAATTTAAATTTTGGTAATAACTTCTAAATAAATTCGCCCTCTTTTACTTTGAAGAAAACAAAGTAGCAACCATTTACGGTTGAACGTATAGCGAGACTCATCCGATTCTGAATGAAGTTATCATAGGTCACTCGATTCGTCTCGAACCAAGGAATCTTTTATGTTCTTGCACCAACTTTGGAATTTGTTGAAGAAAAAAGTTTTACTATAAAAAAACGCAGTTTCAAGTATTATGCATTACCATAGTTTTCTTACTCTTCAATAAAATGTATGAATGGTATAGGTGAATCGATTTGTCTCGGATCAACACATCTTTTCAATTCTCGCATCAACTTTAAATGATGAGAATGAAAAAATTCTTACAATAAAAATCGATTTTAAATATAATATAAATAATAATAATAATAGGATGTGGCGACCCCATCGCCCGAGAGCTCCGGCTCTTGCAGTCAGGCGCGTTGCTTTGGGCTAACTCCCCAATTCAACGAGTTATGCGGTTACGACACAAGTATCGCGCAGTGCCACCCACAATAGGCCTCTCTCGGATGGAGGCCATGGTTCAGTTGGGAGTGGCAATAGGAACGAACCGAGGCGACGACCAGGCAATGACCCCGGACAAACGCGAGAACATCGATTTAAATGGTCGGACCAACTCAGGAGGGACCTTCTTACCTGTTGGCAAAGAAGCTCACCGGCGCGGAGAGGATTCATGAAGAGGTTACATGACCGTTGGGGCAATATGCACCCGGAATATGCTCATAAAACGCCTCAGTATTTAAGAGATCAGGTATCCTTTTTGCGAAAAAACGGATATGAAGCTCTTTATCAACAGGAAGAGGAGCAATATCCTCCAGCGAACATTCCACCCGTTCCAGCAAGACCGCCTTTGCAGATAGCCGATAATGCCAACATGAGAAGTAGGAAATCTATCCACCAAAAAGTCTTCCTCAGGATGGACAAATTAGCTGAAGCTAATACTGCTCTCCGCGATTTGCTCCCCGAAGATGTTAATCTCTGGAATCTGAACTGTGTAGTTCACGAGAAGGCGGTCTCCCTGCTTAGCGACGATAGAAGTACCGATACTTCGGTACGTCTGAGTAAGACACGCGAGCGTATTGCACAGCTTCAGTTCAAAATTGAAACGGCGAGACGGCATGCATCAAATGTTCAGTGCGTGATTAGCTACATAACATCAAATAAAAAGTTCACTCCAAAAGTTAGGGCTCTTGCTCGAAACTTGAGGAAAGCAAATCACACCCTGAACAAGTGTAAACTGTCGACCATCAAGCAGCACTGGACGCAAAAAGTAAGATCTCTTTCAACAGCGAAACAGCGCCTTGAACGGCGAGTTAAGTGGATTCAGGAAAATTCCACCTTTTCTACTAATCCTTCCCGTCTGTTCAATAAAGCGTCATGTGTAGTTAAAATTCTGCCTAGTCGAGAAGAGATTCAAGTCTTCTGGGAGCAAGTATATGGAGATACTTATCAGCTAAATGAAGACGCTTCCGATATATCACTCTTTCGTAACTTTTGCGAAAGGCAAAGGTTACAAGGTCCAGAGGAAGAGTGTCCACTAATTACTGCTGAAGAAGTGAAGAAAGTTATCGCTAGAACTAAGAACTTTTCGGCGCCAGGGCCAGATAAAATCAACAACTTTTGGTGGAAGAAGTTTACTTCTACGCACCAACATCTAGCTCGTATATTTACTACTTTCTTAAACGGAGAACAACCCGTCCCGCAGTGGCTAGTGGAAGGACGCACGGTACTGATCCCTAAGGCCGGAGATTTGTCATGTCCAAAGAACTACAGGCCCATAGCTTGTTTAAACACCAGCTACAAGCTATTCACTGGCATCCTCAAAGAGAGGATATTGACATCTATCGAGCCGGTATGGAGTGCAATAGTCGAACAACGTGGATGCAAGAGAGGGCTGGCAGGTTGCAGGGAGAACCTGTTAATAGACAGGTGTATTACCCAGGACTCGATCAGGTATCGACGCAATCTGTCCATGGCTTGGATTGATTACCGTAAGGCATTCGATAACACGAACCATGAGCTTCTTATCAAGCTCCTTGAGTGCATGGAGGTGCATCCAAAAATAGTGAGATGCATAAAAGAGCTGATGCTCTTGTGGCGGACAAGATTTGTCATAACATCTGAAAAAAGACAAGTGACTACAAGCTTTGTCACATATAAGAGGGGGGTCTTTCAAGGAGACTCTCTAAGTCCGATACTTTTCTGCATTTCCCTCTTGCCTCTATCTATTGTGCTCCGAGGCAAAAGCTCTGGATACCTATGTGGCCCGCCGAACAGAATAGAATATAAGGTCAACCACCTTTTATACATGGACGACCTTAAACTCTTTGCTTCCTCAAAAAAGAACCTTAACATCCTTGCAGATGCGGTAAATAGGTGTTCTAAAGCGATTGGCATGAGCTTCGGAGCTTACCTTCTAGGACAGAAGGAGCAGAAGCGGATGACGTACACGTTCTAGTAGCTTTGGGATTGGTTTCTTTAAGGAATCATGATCGAAGCTTCCGGAGCCTACAACTTCTCATAATAAATCTTTATTGAGTTCGTAACAAGAAGGATATGTACATGGCAGACAGAGTTAACATAAGAACCCAAAGGGCGAGGTACAGCTTAAAGCTGCTTTCAAACCTGCTTTCAAAGACGATAACTTCCTCACTCTTTAATAAAATGTATTATTATTATAGGTCCATCGATTCGTCTCGAACCAAGGAATATTTTATGTTCTTGCATCAACTTTGAATCATGTTAATGAAAAAAATTTTACTATAAAAAACCGATTTTTAGAATATTATTGAGTGCTAAAAAAAAGCCATAAATATTTTTAGAAATCCTTATGTCAGTTTCGAGATATTAGTGGTGAAAATAAGCCCTTCAAATTTCATCAATTTATCTACAGCCGTTTTCAAGTTATCGTGTTCACAAAAAAGTGTGACACACACACACCCGAATCCGGACAATTGCATAGAACATTGTATTAGACACGTTTAAAATGAGGATGGTTTATTTAAATGAATTTAAAAATTCTGGAAAATGTTACCATCACAAAGATTCCTCTATGAGGAAGCAAAAATAGACAAATTGGCTTCATCCTGGGTTCATTTTATACAGATTTTTGACAGCATTCAACTCTTTAAACAGAAAATTTTTTAAGCTCTGACATAATTGAAATTAAGAGAACTTTATCAGTCATCATAGAAAGAGGTGGTCGCAAAATTTTGCATGGTAGTGTACTTGACTGATTTATTATGGAATGAAAAAAATTTTCGACGTACATATTTTCGATACATTTCTGTACGGTCTATCGCACAGTTGTAACCATTTTCAACCAAATTCAAGATTTGACCCCATTTTTCAGAATCAAACAAAGTTTGTTATCTTTTTCTTTTATTTAGTTCGAGTCCTTTGTTTATTTTTTGTTTGGTCTTCAAATAAAGTTTAGTATTCTCATTGTCGAAACCTTGAAGGACCAAACGTTGTTCGTTTTTGTTTTCGAGAATTCACAATTTCTCCAGTCTGTTCCAGGAAAACCTCTTACGGAGGAATCTGTACCCTAATCTACTAATCTGTACACTTCGAAATAAAAAACAAAAAAGTTTTCTTTACTACAGTGCTTTTAGGAATTTTTTTAGAAGCTTTTATCAGATCTTCATGAATGAAGGTGAAACATTATTTTCCTCTAAAGCTGTACTAACCTTAAATTTTAAGGTCAGACAATATATTTTTTAGAAAATGAAATTGTATCCTTTACGGCTTCATTAGTGAGAATATTGAGTTCCATTAAAAAAAAAAAACAGATTATGAAAATGGGTCGAACTAAAAAATAAATGAAATTTTCTTCTGATTTCGAACAATGTAGGTTACATGTTAAATTTCAGTAAAGATGGTTATGAACAGACGGTATAACGTTAAAAAATGTATCGAAAATATCTAGGTAAGAATTTGTTTCATCCCACACAAAAAATGTTTACCATAAACTACCAACCAATATGGCATTGATGTACTTTCGTTGTATAGAAAACACAAGGAACTGGCAGAAAATATGCGCTTCAAAAACCTTCCGTATTTTTGATGCGTCCAATAAGAAGCGTATGGAGAGAAAAAGGTAAAAAAAAAAGAAAACGAAGAAAGTGGATAAAGAAAGGTAGATTTACGAGAGTGATGAAAGTTATGTGTGGAATTAGTCGTTTTGGTATGCATATAGACTTATCTTTTCTTTATGATCATTGTAGGCGATGCAAAGAATCTGCAGAATGTATGCAGCTATAAAAACCTCTTCACTTTTGACCGAAGTAAAAAGAAGCAGATGACTTAGAAAGAGAAAAAGATAAAAAGCAGGAGGAAATAGGAAGGCGAAGGATGGGCGAGAGAAAGAGTGTAGAGGTGATAAAGAAAATGAATGAACAAAGAAAAGAAGGTGAAAGAGAAGGTGACATAAGAATAAGTTGACATTCACGAAAAGACTGAAAGCGGTAGATAAGGGCAGTAGCCGATCCGAAAGCAGACGCTTTATTTCTTAGATTTATCAGATATTCTTTCATATTTTGAGTATCATATGAACAATGTGAGATTCTAAGTCATATCAGAATTGTTGTATTTTTGTTTGGCCACTTATCTATTCTCTATTAACGAGGAGATAAATTGATGAGGAGATGAATTGATTCTGCAGAAGAAAAAGAGTGAAGGAGCCTCTGTACTTTTGTATGAGGTCAAAATGAAGCAGGTTACTAAGAGAAGCAAAGAAGAACGAGAAATATAAAGATAGTAGGAGGAAATGTGAAAAGAAATAAAGGACGCGACGAAGAGAACGGATGGAGCTGAAGCAAATGAAACAAGGAAGAAAGGATACAATTGAGGAGAAACGATGACATAAAAAGAAGTTGATATCCCCTGTAAAACTAAATGCGGCTGGGAAGTGATTTTCCCAATCCATCAGCAAAGTAGTGGTTCTTTACATTCATTAACCTTCAAGCGGGCGCGTGGGCGGTAGTCTACCGCCCCTGGCAGCAAAACATGAATAACTACAGCCTACGGGTTTCCAGAAGCCCGGGATCGCATTTTTTGCGGATTTTAATCAATTATTTTCTAAGAAATAATTCCTCTTTAGTTCACCCCCGTTTTCGAAAAAATTTCTTAACCACTTTGTAAGTAGGAGATGAGTGTTTCGGGTACAGTACCCTCCCACCTATCCAACTACCACCTAGTACGACTCCCCTACTCGCTTTGATTCCACTACCGGCTTTTCAAGAAATAGTGGTATTCAATGTAACCTATTTAATTAGTTAGTTTTAATTTGTAAATGGCTATCAATTCTAGACAAATACAAATTCGATAAAAATTATTGTACGTGGAAACACGTACATGCCTATCCAGAGATTTCAAATTTTTTTCTGAATAAAACTTTTAACGAACTAGAAAGTTTTTTAGGATTGGTATGTGAAATCAGCATAATAACCTCATTCTTTCCTTCTTGTTTTCTCAACTGTCAAAATTTGATATTAACTTTTTTTAATAGATTCGATTTTCTCAACCATTCAGATATGAAGATAGAGAGCAAGGTGAGAAAGATTTTTGACGTAGTGGGGAACTCACCAAATGCAAATCCCAGTCGCAGAATTTCGCGATAGGTGGGAGGGTACTGTACTTGAAAACTTTCCAGTGATAAAAACGCAGTAGGAAAAAAATCTCCAAGGCACAGTAATCGAAAGAGTATATACACCGAATACAGCACCTTGTCTCTATCCCAATATGCTACTTTTTCGCTTTGTAGCGATTTCGAATTCCAGCCTATGATACTTCCAGCCGATCATAGTAGTTACTTTCATTTCAATTGTTGTAAATATATGTTTATTAAGAAGAAAAATTACAATAACACGGGCTTCACTCTCATAAAATGTAGTAATATTAACTGATATTAATATAAATGAGAATATTTAGCACAATAAAAAATAAAATACCATGCACAAACGCAGGACTTAACGCTTTCGGAACGCACACACCCATCGTCCACACACAGTCACTTTAGAACACTCTAGAGTCCTATAAAGGTTTACTATTTGAAAACGCAACCGCGAGTAATTATTTCTAACATTTGGCCACGATAATACGACGCGTGCTCGAGGCGTGCCACTAGGTTACATAATAAAATCTCGGAAACGCGCTGGTTTTCAAACATTTCTTTCAGGACGTGCGTAAACTTCACTGGTATATCATGTCAATCTGCTAATTCTCGCTTCCAGATTCTCAGATGACATCTGCTTCACTCTCATCGGATTCATTGTTACATGAAATCTCACAAGCTACATCATCTATCATCAATTTTCATCACTTTAACTGGCCCACATGGGTTGCGCTTGTATATCTTTCACCAATTTTATCAATTCGTAGATCTAAACAGCCATATGCGTCGTCGGAAAAAATCTTATGAATTACAAGAGGTCCCCTGTATTTGTATTGCAGTTTTATTGAATCACCAGTTGGAACGAGGACTACTCTCATAATTGCAGTATATTTTATACTTGTATTACGCTTCTTCACTCTTCTGTCACGCCTCTTCCTGTAAGGTTGCTGGTAAAAAATATTCTTCCTCTTTCGTTAATTCTCTTATTGGCCCCTTGTCATGTCTTTCTCGTAGAAGCTTTATTGTATAACAGGAAATAGAGTCTCATTGAAAGGTTGCTTGACCACTGACCATTGACCAACTTGACCATTCGCTTGAGCGTGTCCGCGTGAATTCAAGGAATGACGAATTCCATGTTTTTGGAAAAACTCAGCAACCTCCCCAGGCTTGAAAGAAGCACCTCAAGCTACTTGGGTGCTCTAAAATTCAAAAATAGGTCTTCCATTGCTTGGATAATTTCCTCAGTCTACAAGCTCGAATATGTTGGCACAAAGCTAATTCGGCTTTCTTCGACTCATAGAATCGACATGAGAAAGTTTTATTCCAGTTTGGTGAACGATTTCTAACGTGTACTCACTGAGTAAACAAACTCATAAACAAAGTGCATTTCCCGTTCGATAAGCATTGAGATAATTATTTCAAGATGATTAGCTTAACAGAATATTCCGGGTAGAACCGTTTCAACTCCCTTATAAGTCCTTATAAGAAACAGAAACAATTATCGAAAATATGAAATTCTAGTTCATCCGGCACTTCTCGTTTTCGACAATTGACTCTACTTCTCTAGGAGCGTTTAGCGGAACGGTATTTGGGCTCATGCCGTAAGCATGACACGCTCTGCAGCTATCATCGGGAACGTCTGGCTCAAAATTGGTGAGATAGAGAGGAAATGACACCGTCTTGACATGCCAACATGAAACCCTCCGTACCCGACTTCAATCCGGGTGATTTAAGGAAAGCAAACGTTAGCTCTTACGATATCGACAGACCTTACAAATTTCTGTGGAAGATGCCGTCCATCCTATTATCGAGAAGCTGTTCGCGGAACTTTTTCCCCGGTGCTTTCTTACTCCGGGCCCTCAGGAGTTTTGTACAGAAACGCCCCTTTGCCCACTTTTTCGTGTTTCCAGGCAATGGTAAGAAGAGGGCCTTGTCCATTTGCGACTATATGGGCTGTACCCAGAATAATCCTGTTGTGAAGACTTTCAAGATTCAGTATTCCTCGATCACCTTGACGGCGTGAGATAGAAAGTCGCGGAGCAGAAGACTTAAGGAGCATGCTTTTGTTCATCTACGTAACCTTTCGGGATCAGATATTGAGCGATCTGAGCTCGAACTTCGTCCAGGAAACCACTTCAAATAAATTTAATATTACTGGGACGGCAAGCAAGTTCGTTGCAGATACTTTGTTCCTCGTTTATAATTCGGAAGACCATATCCGTCGGATGAGACGTATGTATCTACATCGGAGAGTATCGTTTATAGATGTCAAGTCCTGAATGCGGATCGGTGGCACGCCCAGGTATTTATAGGTCTCTGCAGCCCCAAGGTGTCGTATAGTGCTTCTGTCGACGAGCTCAGGGTCTTCGCGAATGCCACTAAGTTTTCCTTTCTTCAAATAAACCTTGGCGCACTTCTCTAGCCCGAAATCCATTCCAATCTCTTGAGTGTACTATTTGACTATGTCTAGAGCTAGATGTAGTTTCTCTTAATTCTTAGCATAGATCTTAAGTTCATCCATGCAAAATACATTATTGAGCTTATGCTCTCGATTTCTATGTTTGACGCAGAGGTACCTTTAGGAATGGCGAAGTGCGAGAAATAGTGGCAATAATGTGAGGCAAAAGAGGAAAGAGCACATGGTGTCGCTCCGAAATTAACGTACCTGAAAGGTCACGCTGTTAGTTGTCACACGATGTTTTCCAGATGAGATAGTAAATCAGGTTGTCCAAAGCGGCATTAATCTCTTTATGCACCTCGCGATGTGTGGATGAACCTTTAAGCTTTACAACAGACAGATGATAAGTCTATGGTAGGTTGAATCGAAAGCTCTCCGGTAATCAATCCAGGCAATCGATAGGTAACGCTGATGGGATGCTGCATCTTTACAGACACATCTATCGATGAGCAGGTTCTCCCGACATCCTGCTACGCCTTTCTTTGAGCCGCGTTGCTCGTCAGACAGAAAATGTTGATTTTCTTTGACCAACCTCTCTTTCTGCTCTAGACTTCTCCTAGCGTTAGATAGTACTCATATTCTGTCAGCAATATGCTGCCTGATGGTGAGCAGCTTTGAATTGCAGAGTGGTTGATGATGGATGCAGAGTTCGCACGCGAACTGTCGAACCTTGGAAGTGAAATTCCTGCCAGAGGTTTTGTAGTCAATCACACACTGAATGCAGGACGCATACTGCCTTGCCCAGCCTATCTTTGCGCTGAGTTGATGCATTCTTCTTTGGTCTTATGATCAACCGTTGATTTTGTTTGACGGTTTGCATCTGCCAAAGTTCTCGCTGCATTGTACACATATTGGATGCCTGCTCGCGGTTGGTCTCAGTGTCGCCTTTCTGTCTCTGTTGCCGGCTTGTTCTGGCTGCGGTTGAAGGCGCGCCGCTTTTATAACCTCTTTTCCGGAGTTTCTTGGCATGATTTGGCAAACGTTCATGCGAAAAATGCGAGAGCTATGGGTGTTTCTCGCACCACAGAGTATGCCATCGCACCATGTAACCTTTTCGTTCAGCGATCATACTGGTACCATAGCACTACAGCAGGTCGTCCCTGAGTCGATCCGTCCACTTAAAATTAATGAGATTCTGCCTGTTAATAGCATTGACTGCGTCTTGATTGGCTCCCCTAACTCTAGGATAGTCGGCATTTTTGTCCGACCCATTTTCGGTTGCCCTACGCGTTCGATTGTTTTATACCGCACTTACTATAACTATGTTCGGTGTTATCATTGCTGTTCCCACGAGCAGATAAGGGCTGCATACTCTGAGAGGTCGCCCGATATCCAGTCACCGTTTAAGACACCGCACCCAGGTGCCATTCAGCTTTCGGCACGGTTGTTACACCTCCGCTTAAGGGTTATTTCTTCAGGACCAACCCTGGACAATTGTCAGCGATTGCTCATTAAATATTGTAACCGTATTCAGCAGAAACCCTTGGTACAGGGACCCTCTATCCGCAAACCGAGGACGCGTTCGATGGCTTTGTCGTAGGCTCTTCAGCTCGATTCCGAAGGAATCAAAACTGAAACCGAATGGCGACCGTGACAGGAATATATATATATATATATATATATATATATATATATTTAGTGAACTATAATAACTAAAACTTCAACTGAGTTTTGTAAAAGGAATTTTCACTTTATTTCTTTTATTTTTATATAGCTTTATATGTACGGACACTTGACTCCCAGTAGAAACGCGGTAAGTTACACCTATGACCACGTCTCACGACCGTGAGATGGATGGCCACAGGACAAGACGAAATCACAAAGACAGGCTGGTGAAACCATCGTGCGTCTTGAGGACCCGGAGCAACGCAAGGATGACAGTTCCTGCATCCACGTGGTAAGTGCCTTAGCATGTTTTTGGCACACAGGCATGGCTTTGAGTATTTTTTATTATTTCGTGGGTTGAGACCGTAAGAGTTCCTGACGATTGGGCCGTTTCTCCGCAATCACGGGACAGTGAAAGGGGATATGAACAGCTGTCTCATAATCGCTTCCGCACATACGACATAGGGACTTTCTGTGAGCCCTGTCTTATTTCTGTGAAATCCGAGGTTTCCATACCCTATATACATTAGCTTTAAACCGAAGAGTGTTTCGGCCTGTCTGAAGACAGTGGCCAATTCCCACTCATTCTGATGTTCTTCGGTCAGCCAACTGTTGATTTCTTCAGTGAATTACCTACTGGTTCCATTAAGGGCCATTATAGCAGCCGTGTTAAAATTCAGGCCAAGGGTCTCGGCCGCCTGCTCCGCGGCTTTGTAAAGGAACGCTCCTTTGCCAATCATCTCGTGTTTTCTGAAAATTTTTACAAGAGGATCTCTGCCAATTGCAGCGATGTAAGCTACACTCAGAAAAATTCGATTATGAAGTCATTGGACATTCCGAAGTCCACGTCCGCCTTGACGGCGTGAAACATATAATCGCGGAAAGAACGAATTGATATGCAAGCTCTACTGCACATACATGATCTTACGTGTGGTGATATCAAGGGCCGTAAGCTCGTTCTTTGTCCATTGAACCACCCCCAACGAGTAGAGTAGAACTCGGACTGCAAGCATGTTAGTCGCAGATACCTCGTTGAACGCCGACAAATTTGAAGACCAAATCTGTCGAAGAGAGATTCTTTCACTGATGTTACGTCCTGAATACGGCTTTGAGGCACACTGAAGTATGTACAGGTCTCTCCAGTGTCAAGATGTCTAACAACACCTATATCCACAAGCTCAGGGTCACTGGGAACGCCAATAATCTTTCCTCTCATCAGATGTATCTTGGCCATACCAATTCCTCTTGTGTACTTCTTGACGATATTCGAAGTACACTTGAGCTTTCTTTTACAAGAAGCATAGATCCTTGAGTCATCCATATAAAATACATAAGCGACCTTACGCTCGGGATGATTAGTGTCGCCACAGAGGTATCCAAAAGAATTTCGTAGTCCGAGAGATAGAGGCATATGTGTGGTGCAAAAAAGCAAAGGGCTCTTGGTATCGCCCTGAAAGACGCCCTTCTGAAAGGTGACGTTATTCGTTGTCACACCATAATTTCTAGATGAGATAATTAACTTAGTTTTCCAAAGTGCGGATGCACCTTCACGCTTTCCAACAGACAGATGATAAGTCTCTGAGATGTTGAATCGAAAGCTTTCCGGTAGTCAATCCAGGCCATTGACAGGATGCGCTGATGGGCAGCAGCGTCTTTACAGACACACCTGTCAATTAGCAGGTTCTCTCGACAGCCTGCTACACCTTTTTTCGAGCCACGTTGTTCGCACATCTCTCGCCATACAGGCTCAATTCTTCGAACAATCCTGTAGTTTAGGACAGTTGTAAAGATCTCATACAGTGTGTTATTGGTCTATGACAAAGCTACCGAACGCGTTCTCGGGTTGCGGATACAGGGTCCCTGTACCAAGGGTTTCTGCTGAATATGGTTACAATAATGAATAAGCAGTCGCGGACAATTGTCCAGGGATGTTCCCGAAGGAATAACC